>CAJUYH010000725.1:0-58719 GCA_910591685.1 Galerucella tenella
ATAAAACTCGAGAAAAAGGAAAAAAAAAGAAAAAAAAAAAATGAAAGAAAAAAAAACGAAATAGTATTTATAGAGGAGCAGGACACTCACAAACCGCTATCATGTTTTTCCCTAGAAAGAAAAAGAATATCCCAGGGGATATTTTTATTTTCATTATCTAATATTTCGCATTGAATTTTGCATTGTCTAACGAAATAATGAAATAATAATAGTCAAATGTTTTTTATTTCTATTTTTTCTATGTTTTAGGTAAAGCTGTACCTTTCGTTGAGTTAACAGTGGCTCATGCGTCTGTTTTAACGATATTGGCAATTAGTTTTGAGCGTTACTATGCCATTTGCGAACCACTCAAAGCTGGGTAAATTTCATTTAATTGTTTTGTTTAAATGTAAGTTATTGCAACAACTTTTCCTCTATTCGCTATTATTTCCCATAAATTATGTTCATTAATGATAAGCGAAAATGAACTCGAAAAATTACTCGAGATATGTAAAATTTTAATTTTATTTGTTAAGATACCGTTGCGTTTGCGAATTTAAATTCACATCTTGTCTACAAGTTATTGCTGTGTATTTCAGGTATATCTGCACAAAAGCCAGAGCGACATTTCTCTGTTTTCTCGCTTGGATATTGGCTGCCCTTTGCACAAGGTAACAATTATTTATGTTTAGGCTATTATATACGTCACTCAAAACAACAATAACGATATCATTTTCTCTTCTATTTCAACTAAATTTTCACTTAAGTCTATTTTTCTATTTACACCCGCATTCAATTATATTTTACAATCTAATTGAACAAAATCCCAACACAAATAACGAATTCATTTCATTTTGTTTGAAAGCAAATGTCACTGAATTTTTTTTTTTTTTTCGCCAATTTATATCTCCTATAATAAATAAATGTTAACTTACCAAACATCACTATTTTATTTTAATCTTTAAACCAAACGCATTCATCTGTCTTCACTCGTCTTTGCCACTCACTCTACTGTCTCTGTTCTAAATGCTCTTCTCTCTCTCTCTCTCTCTCTCTCTCGTTCGTTCTGTCACTCACTTATTCTTTAAGCGTGACATGTAGTGGACATTTCAATGCGACAGCAATAAATGGCAACCTATATCGAGTGTGAATAAATAACATAATAGTAAAGGCGGTTTAATGAATCTTCTAGAATTCCAGAAGCGGTATGTCCCAATAGCTGCCGTATTTAACTGTTGAATCTCATGATAAATTTCATTTACAGATCCAAACATTCTCTGCAACGGTTACGTGCTCAATACGTTTTGTGAAATTAACTAAATATTTCTGTTTAAATATGAACTCAATTGGAGTTCTTGATACTTGCCCACTATCACTCTCTATTTTGTTGTAGATTTTCCAATCATGCTAGACATTTTGACATACGCCTATAATATATTTTATTATTACCGTATGAGTGATAACTGATAAGCTCCCTTTTTTTTGATCGATCGATATCTCGGAAATGACACATTATTTTTGGTAAATATGGATGATTCAACCAAACATCATACGAAAACTTCAGATTACTATTTGAGATGAAATAAAACTTGCAGAATTAAAACTTATTTGATAATTCTCCCAGTGCTATTTGAAACAATATCGATTTTTGTTTTATGACGATCTTATAAAATAATTACAATAAAAGTAGTGAATATAATATGCCTAAAAAGATTGAATTAAAATTCTGACAAACACAATACTTTACAGTACGACGATGAGATAGAGAGTAAAAAACGTAGATATATAATAAAACAAATTTTTTTGCTTGTAAAAATCAATTGAATATATTGCAATGCTACATAAAAAGAAAGCAATAATTGTTCACTATTATGCCAAATGATGCAAGATTGGATGTAGGGAGTGTGGTAGACTGAATGAAATGGAAGAAAAAAATATGAAAAACAAGTGAGGGTTGTAGAGAAATAGAGACGCGAGCGTGAAATAACGTGATGAGTGACGGAAAATATATATATATGTCAAGGGGTGAAAATTGATCATAGCACAAATCCCATTGGAGCATCTGACTCCCCCTCTTACTCCATCAAGTCATCTAATAAGGCAAAGCAAATAAATGAGAAATGAAACTTTTCTTCTTCTTCTTCACCTTCATTTCATTCTATGGGGTGCATTTGCGGTTCTCCCATCACACTCCATGATCGTCCAACACCACATGATTGTTGCAATAATAAACAACGACAAATTTTCTGAGAAAACATAATAATTTCACAAAAATAGCAATCAGATCAAAGACGATGAAAAAACATTGTAGGTAGATCTATACACTGAATATATATATACATCTAAATCAATTAATACTTTTATAACTCTGCATAGAACCAAACGAAGAAACAGGTGCCATCATTAATATTATTATTATGGAATATAATATTCAACTATTATACTCGCACTTTTTACATATTCAACTAAGCTATTTTGGTTTTAGTTGTGTACAAAACATACTAAAATGGTTCAGGTACGTGTGATTCGCGTATTGAGAACATTATGATCTATTACATAGCCACCCAATGACTCTGACCCACCTTAGCGTTTGCATGCAACTTCAATTGGAAATCTCATCTCCATTTGCACAACATTAGGTGTGAGAGCATTGGAAAAAACCCAAACGAGATTCAGTGGGCCATTATCATAGTCCTCCTACCTGCTTCTTATGTGCTGTCATCAATCAACCGTATTATCGGCAATTTTCATCTAAAAAACATCGGCCAGCGTTTGAATGTATCATTTCGTGTAAATAGTATTTCTCCGCCATCAAGATTAGTACCTTTATCATTGTGTGATATCTCTAAATCAAATATATATATATTACTTAATATTCATATAATTGCATATAAAAATAAAAAATAAACATACATTGCGTTAGGTTTGACTTAACATGTTATTCTACTCACGATGGTTGTTAATGATAATGTTTAAAAACATTCACAAGTATAAACATCATTCTTAGCTAAAATCTCAGCGAGATTTATTAAATTTTTATGGAGTACAGTCAATTTGTCATTCGATTATCATCCATACAAAAAACACAAAGAAATTAAAATTTATAAATTTACTGATTTTTAAAATCACTTTGATCATACCTGATGATACAAACATACATACAGATAAAATAATAATAAATACACCGATATAAATACTGTTGCAGAAATTCAACGATTAGCCACTGTATAAACTTGAGAAATCGTGGTTATAAGAAGATGAAATAAGAATAGCCACATTTGTTGTATTTAGAGTCGGGCTAGTAACTCGTGGCAAATACATGTCTGCACAATAATACGGCTGTTATTATCCGGTCAATAATTACGAGTAAAGATCATCTTTGTCTTCATCTCGGACACTATTTCGATTTCAACACAACTATCCATATTATAAATTGCGTTTGCCTTTTCAATTGCCCCAGGAATAAATAATTTCGTTTGTGACAATAGTAAAGATATAATTAATTAATCGTTGCAAAATATTATTTGCCATTGTTGAGTATTTTAGTGAAAGAGTCCGAGTGTGATTCTTATGACATTGCATACGTATTGACTTATTTGACGTTTAATTCAATGTATTTCAAAAGATGACAGAATCACTTCATTAAAGGCTAAATAGGTTATGTAACAAATCACTATCAGTATGAATATGGCGCGCTTCTTTACAGTGAAACTTTTTTGAATGATTGTATATACTGAAAGCTTCTCGTTGAAATAGTGAGTTGGCTTTTCTTTTTAATTAAATTTGACAGCTTCTAGTATACTATTCACATTCATATGTATGCATGTAACATACAATTGTGACTTGACTGATGTCACCCTGTTCTCACATTCAGACACACTCTTTAAAAACTCTTACGGCAATGTAGGTGAATTTACGATTGTTCAGTGACTAAGTGGTTTTACCCGGAATAAATGTAAAAAAATACATTTGTTGATTTAAAATCAATAATTTCATAAAATTTATCAACAACTTTTAGCAGCCAATGATGGATCGATCCATCCCTTAATTCAATAAAATTTGGACTAGGTAGAGTGCCATGTTAATTGACAACACGAAAAGGAAAAAAATTTATAAACATTAGACAAAAATATTTATTATTTTTGCTTTCAAATAATTTTTCATATAAAATGAACGAAAATTTGAATTTATGACTATACTTGAGAAAGTAAAAAATAGAATGTTCATTGCATACTATTACAAAATAAATTCCCACATCGTTTATTATTTGATTCGGAATTTTTCCTATATGCCACAAATTACACACACTATAGTTATCATTGAGATCAATGACGCGGAAAATTTGATTTTTACCGCATAATATATCAAACTTGCCCTCTTATTCTTACTATGACAGGCGTAGCGTAGGTTAATAAGTGAATAATTGTTTATATAAATCGTCTATGGACTTGTTTGTTTTTCAATGAAAGAATCGTGAAGATTCTTCATTTTCTTTTGGTGGAATACAATAACTGGTACTTATAGAATATTTTTTCACATGTTATACGATTTACATTACTAGTTTCATATACTGCAAGACACATATAAAAGGCAATTTAATTCCCTGTTTTTTCTCTCGTCTTTAAATCCCGTGAGAGCGCAGTTTCTTAAATACATACCTTCATATACTATTGGTAGCATTGTTTGCTTTCACAGTCCATTTACACAGTTGAGTTGAAAATAGAAAGAGAATCCTAGCTGATGTGTCTCTTTGGCTTTACTCTTATTTCAACCCCTTTTACCCTCACTTTACTCTCCAATAAAAAACAATTTCCTATCATCTTTTAAACGTGTCAATCAAGTTCATCAAAATTTTTTAATTATAAAATACAAAAAAAAAATATCTCTCACTATTAAAGACATTTACATTTCTTCTTTATGTAGTTAGTTAATTTTTATTTTATTCGTTATTGCGTACTTTTGTTTAATCATAATATTCATGAATGTTTTTTTTTAAATTTTGGTTGTGTTGCGACTGAAGTGAAACCCATTGAAATTCGCGTAGTGTATCGTCGTTCATAGGGTCACGAACTTTCAATGACGTGCAATGTATCTTAGCTGATGTCGCAAACCCACACTCATGTTGTAGCAATGTTGGTGGTGGGCGCATATGGCTTTAAGAGAGCAGAAAAGACAGATCTGCCAATATATACGTGTATATATATATATATAAAACATTGAAGGGAAGATTTGTCTTTGTCTCATTGTATTGAGAAACACACAAAAATATGCCATGACTAAAAAGTTTATTTTCATTCATTCTGTTTAATAATTTTTTTATTATTATTTTTTATTGTTAGTTCATCATATTTCTCATCACCCACGTCCTGACAAATAAATAGTGTATGTAAATTCCTTTATACTATAAGTCATTTTGTTTTATCGATTGTGCAGTCCAATTATGAATAGAATCATTTTAAAAAATTAGGTTAACAGTCGTATTCACTCATTGCAATCAATGATAGTGAATGAAAGTTTCGTTTACTTTCAATTTGTATTTCTTTTTTATTTATGTGTAAGACGGTGGAGTAAGATAGGGGCAATAGAACGATGGATGAAAAATGTATACAAGTATATATGTAATGATGAGATTTGTTTCTGTGGAGATTTTTCGGTATATATTCAATGCCAACTCACACGCCGCCAGTCATAAATCCAAAATAAACCACTGACGTTTAACATCTGCGCGTAAATGTACCGACATATATTTACTAAACATATAGATGCATCAACTTTCATTTGAAGCAGAAGAAAAAAAAAACGACTGTGATATTGTGTTGAATTTTTCTGATAGACAAACATTGGCTGTATGGATGCCATTCAATTTTGAAATTTACTGCAACAAAAAAATCTAAAAATAAAACAATTGAGAGAAATATACTTATATGTTTGTTCATCTATATATAGTTATTGGAATTAAAATTGGAATATTTTTGGTAATTCAAGCCAACAAAATTTTATGTAAATTACTTGCAAAATTCATTCGACATTTACAGAACAAATGTCATTAATATAATTTTTTTGATTATAGACTTTTTGTTTTGTTTTGTTTTATTTGTAGAAATTGGTAACACAAATTCATTTCGTTCGGACCACCATTAAAATATACTTATCTTAATTTGGAATCAATTTAATATTCGTATTTTCCCGAAATTTTCATAAATTTGGGTTAGTCTGGTAGAAGAAATAGCGACATGAATATACAACATATATTTTTTTTTTTCATTTACGTCATTGACGACAGACATTTTCATATCGACCAGTGAAGCTAATCGACATTCCTCGAGAATATCCACAAATTCTACACAAGTTTCAGGCTGAATTTTTAAAATTTCTTATTGTTATTTTTACATATCCATGAATTTCATATATAACATTTTGATTTTACACCGTAAATTTCCGGGCATCCAGAAGAAATACCGATAATTCTATGACTTTCATATGCACCTATTTCATCATGAATTTCCATTTTAATTATTATAATTTTTTATTAAAATATGCATTTTGTTTTTTTGTTATGTTGTAATTAATGTTATATGATTTAGTTGGTTGCAGTTTATTACAATACATTATTTATTATTGATTGTTAACTGTCATATCAAACACATATTGTCAACACCTTTTGTTTTTTTATAACAACACCAATATCCAGATTTGCACCATTCTAGTTTTATTATTAACATTATTATTATGAATGCTATTATTTTTTATTTTTTATTTGATGTTAAATGTCAAAATATAAATAGATAATAAAAATATAATAGTTTATATAGTTACACTCTATGTGATTGGAACTGCAACCAACTGAAAACGAATGAAGCATTGTGCAATTTGTACTTTGAATCAATTGCAAATGTATTGCATAAGAAGAATGCAAGGATAAATTAAAAAATTATTATTCGCTTTTTTTGGTTGATTGCAGTCCTATGATCTGGATATCGGAGTATCACGAAATGAAGATAAATACAACATTAATAATGAATGAAGAGTTAGAAGTATCAAACATTGCTGTATGTTTAATGCAAGCAAATACAACGTCAACAATTGCCATATTTCTTCTACAAAATATTATATTTTTCGTTGTACCATTGATAATATTGTTAATACTTTATTCATTGATTGTACGGCAACTAATGAATGATACGGCATCAACCACCGGATCGCCAACAACTTCAATGACTTATTACACCAGAGCAAGAAAACAAGTTATAATGATGTTATTAACTGTTGTTTTTAGTTTTTTTATTTGTCTCGCGCCATTTAAAATATTAACATTTTACATTGTTATAGCGCCAATAGAGGCAATTGAAACTATTGATTATGATATATTTTACAACATTTTATACTTTAGTCGCATAATGTTTTATTTAAATAGTGCAATCAATCCAATTTTATATAATTTAATGAGCAGCCGATTCCGAATTGGATTTTTGAGGTTATGCGGAATGAAAAAATGTACAGTTCATGATCGAAATACACTGCGCAGTACGTTAACGAGTACACGTGTATCGAGACGACTAATAAGTAGCAGTGATCAACGAGAACATTTTTTGTAACGATATATTTAAAAACAAGTTTTTTTTCCAATTATACAAATGATATATTTATGAAATAAATGATAATAAAATTTGCTTTTGTTTTATCTGAAAAATGAATGAACGTTAATTAAATTATAACTTTATTTTTCAATGTGTACAATTAATTTTGTTTCAGCCCAATATTATCAATGACAAATTACATATTGGAGAAAGATGAAATTGGAATGGAAATGCCGGTGTGTCAAACGTCAGCAAGCACAATGTTGCCAATAACATTTTTCTTAACAACAATTATAGTTTTTTTCGTGATACCACTTGTTATATTAATAATATTATATACAGTTATAGCTAAACATTTAATGGCAAATCCAACAATTAGTCGTGGACCCGCAAATAATTTATTAAAATATCGCAAACAAGTTGTAATGATGTTGGGCACCGTTGTTATAAGTTTTTTTATTTGTTTATTGCCATTTCGGGCATTTACACTTTGGATTATTGTTGCATCGCCTGCAGCTATTATTGGATTGGGGGTCGAGGGTTATTTTAGTTTATTGTATTTTTGTCGAGTGATGTTTTATTTAAACTCAGCTATTAATCCAATATTATATAATCTCATGTCAACGAAATTCCGCGATGGATTTTTGAGATTATGTGGATTGTCAAGAAAGAAGCGAAAGGCCACACCAAATTCAGACCGTACTGGTACAACAAACAACAATACGACCACTACAAATAATAGCAGCAGCCACCGTTCATCAGACTTTTGGCGACGCAACAGCAGCAACAAAAGTTGTAGTGTCAAGGTATCTAGTATTAATGTAGATAAACCATTCAAATTACCGATATTTTCCACTGTCACTGGTAGTATTAGTCGAAAAAAAGAAGAGAGTTATGTTTGAACATTTCTTTTTTTTTTATTCAATTTTTTTTTCAGCCACTGATAATTATAACGGATGTTTAAAATTATTCTTCATAATAAAAACATATATACCTACCAAAGATTGCAAAGAAAAATACACAAACACATGTGTTTGTATCTGCATGTATTCTATTTTTAATTTTTACCAGTGTTTAAATGAAAGATTTGCGAGTAAACAGAAAAGAAAAATTATAATCTCATATTTTATCGATTTTAGGTATACTATTCAAATAAAAAATGAGTGGAAATGTGTCTTTGAAGTTTCATGAATACCGAATGTATAACATTCCGTATTATTTCATTTATATAGATATTATAATGCTTCGTGGCCATAATGAAAAAATTCCAAGAATTTCGATCAATCTCCACTAAATATAATCAAGTTTTCAGAACGACATTACAATTGAGTAATAGTTAATATCGGTAAGCGCCACATATGTATATTTCATTTCTATCGAGTGAATCGAAGTTTCCAAACAGGGTAATTGATTAATTTTTTGGGCAGCATCTAATCGCTTTAATAATCGATGTTTATTCAGAATTATCATCAACTTAATTGTATATATTATAATTGTTTTGATGTATATATATATTGAAATATCAACAAAACTAATTTAATAATGCATAAAGATAGATGGCGAATTGTTTATTGATGCCACAGCAATAATGTTGGTTCACAAAGTTGAATGGATGAAAACGAAATAATAATAATCATCATTCCAATTGTAAAATGTGGAATTGGGGGCCAGAGATTGAATGAGCGAAATTTCTTTTTTTTTTGTTAGTATACGCATGAGCTTATTGCTCGCCGTCAACTCAATGTTTAATGCCTGCTGTATTAAATGAGGGCGAACAAAAAAAAAGTGTAAATAAATATATGTTCCTACAGTCTTTACGCTTCAAGGCGATAAAATATTT
Source organism: Galerucella tenella (assembly GCA_910591685.1). NCBI lineage: Eukaryota > Metazoa > Arthropoda > Insecta > Coleoptera > Chrysomelidae > Galerucella > Galerucella tenella. The sequence goes on from CAJUYH010000725.1 coordinate 9,397, forward strand.
ATTTGGACTAAATTCAATAATGAGAATGACGAAGAGAATAATTGATTCCTTTAAATTGTGACTGAAATGTAATTGACTTTTAATAATATACAATAGAAATTTATTGATATTATATATTAAGGAACACAAATACATAACCTGTACATACATTTATGATATAAATATATTTATATCATAACAAGCCGTAATGAATTGCAAAATGAGGGTTGATATTTAGCATTAATGTATTTACATAAGAGTAATCTAGGGATTTTTATGGCCAATCGAAAATATACAGAAATTACATGAATAAATTTGCAAATTAAATACGGCATTATTATTTTGTTTTATTGAATATACATGTATACAAAGTAACAATAGAAATTTTGACCATTTTTCTTTTTCTTTATTATTGCGTTGCCAAATTTTCTGCCACTGCAAGATTTACAAGAAAACTCTCCACGGCTATTGACAAATTGCATTCCCGCAGTTTTTTAATGCAAAATTTCTTATCTTCCACACTATCATCATCATTATCGTTATGAACTGTTGCTAATGTTTTTAATTGATTCAATAACTCCTGTGTCTTTTCAGCTATTTCACTTATTATTTGATACTCCGTAATCGATGAATTGTCGCTCAATTGCACCATGAATAATGCTATTTCCTTGTGCGTTTTTGTCATTATAAAACTTTCTTTTGCATGTGGCGCAATTGTTATCTCACGTGCTGGAATATTTACCATTAGGTCATACAGTTCAACTTTTGTTGAAATTGAACTGTCCGTGCATCCAGCTACATAGTGAAAATTATTCTGATACAAAACAAACCGATTATTTTTTTTTATTAATTTGTAGATTCAAAACTTGTATAATTCGTTTGGAATAAATTATTACCTTTAAATCCGCTATCTCATCAGGAATCAAATCTACCCATGGAAAAAGATATTCTGTTATCTTTCGATGAGTCATCAAAGCGGGAATCATTTTTGTCCATTCAAATAATTGCTCTAAACTGTGGTGATAAATTACAATACGTTTTTTCAATAATAATGCAGTGTAAATTAAAATTGTTTCGAGCTCAAATGTCTTTATAAGTCCTCGTATATTGCAGTTGTCAATTATTGTTGAGTATTTATTATTGAAGTCATCAGCCAAAAAAATTCCATTCTCTTGTGTTGAACATCTCCCACTAGTATATACAGACAAATATAATTTCAATATTTCTGTTGGATCACCGGTTTTACAATACATTTTGCTCAATACCCGACACAAAGCTTCATATTTTTGTGGATTGAAGTCTTTTGTAAATAATACGAGAGCAAATTGTTTTATCTGAAAAATAATAAAAAAATATTATTTACATATTGGAATAGTGATTCACTTCAATAGTTATCCGTAAAATTCAAAAATATCATTAACCCTCGGCAATTTATCAGTGTCAAATACTTCGCTGCAATTGATATAAAACCAATTGTTATTATATCGGGAATAAACAAATGACTGTGTACTACTATGATCGGTCTGTACGTTGCATTTTCGCATAATAACGCATTTTTGCGATTCAGAAACAGCTGGATACGTCCATGTCCATAGTACATCACCATTACGATCTTTTTCTATAAAATATACATTTACATATATTTGTGCATACTAATACGAACAATCAACAACCACTGAACAATTGTCGTTTTTTATTGTACACATCGACTCGGTTGACAAGTAATTCATTCTTGTATTTACCAATTATACTGCAAGAAATAAGATCAGTAAGAGGAGCCATTGACACATTTAGGTTATATACACTTATACGTCAATATATTTTTCAAAATATTTATTCGCCATTTATACATTCACTAAATATTTAACAATCCCTTTATCACATTCTTATATTGATTGTATTTCAATTATTCATATTCATTCGCTCCAACCGCTTATCAAAAACTAGAATCGAGGTATGATGATCATCATCATGGTTATCATCAAAAAATAAATACACATATAAATATATATATATATATATATGCATTTGCCGGCAGAAGTTCATGCAGGATAAAGAAAATAGATGGTATGGAGACGACCGACCGTCGATAATAAAAATATTATTATATATGTTTTCTATTATAAAGTATGGAAATTATCGTGAGAGTTTTAGTTATAAATTGAAATTTCTTTTTGCTAAAAAAAAAATACGAGGAGTAGGAACATACATAAGTTTATAACGTCATATGTAGCGTCTAGAAATATGCATATATATATACAAGCATTTTCCTCTAATATATACAGTAAGATATAACATATATGTATATTATTCATAACCATATGCAGATAACAAATATTGAACAAGTTACGAAATATTTATTCTAAATTATTGCGATTAATCATTAAATATATTGTATTAAATTTAAATGAATTTTTATATAAAATTTTGATATATAAACAGAAAAGAGAGTTTATACGGATAATGATTGACTAGACTGTGTGCCGGAAGCCATTTTCTATTTTAGTGTGCCGCCTTCTATCCGGTACACGCGGTTGTCCTAGTCGTCTTGTGACAGACGTTGCTCAAGATTTGAGGATATTCCATCAAGTATATATAAATAAATAAACAACTTTATAGTGGGCTTCCAAGTGCATTCAGTTGATGCGTAAACGAGTTATATTGACGTGAAAATTAATAAAATGGCGAGATATGGGCAGCGTCCTGAGAATGCCCTTAAACGGGCCAACGGTAAGTTCACTATTGCGGCTTTTTGACTTTCAAAATGGCCGACATTATATTGTGATAATTTTACTTATTGGCATGTGCAACTAATAACCTATGTACCAGTTATGAATACAATATGAATATTTGCAAAAATAAGCAAGCAAACATATAACATATAATGAAATAGAATTCTTTCATATTTTCGCACTGCGACGGTGAAATACTTGAATTATAATTCAGTTTTTTTTTTTATTAACCATTGCATTCACTCCATCTCTTTACGTATTGACTGCAATCCATTTAATACGTCGATAAGATTCGAATAGTCATATATTAATTGCCGTGCTAGCCCACTCTTGTTTCAACAATAACACAATAACAAAGAGTTTAATTTATTGAAAGAATTTGAAATTACTAATTTTTTTTTTCTTTTCTAACTGAATTATCTATGCATATTGCAAAAATGATTTATACCCTGCGACAGGAAAAGAGAAAATTTCATAATTGAGCAAAAATAATTTATTGAAAATAGAAAAAAAAACATTTAGGTATAAGTGTAAATAATTTGATATAGCAAATACATTACAAGCATACACACATATTTTTGTTTAGAATTCATTGAGGTTGGAAAGCCAGCGCGTGCATTAGACACACTCCAAGAAGTCTTTCGCAATAAAAAATGGACGTACAGCTGGTCCGAGTCGGTATTAGAACCGATCATGTTCAAATATTTGGAATTATGTGTGGAATTGAAAAAATCACACATTGCCAAAGAAGGCTTATTTCAATATCGCAACATGTTTCAATCGGTGAACGTTGGCAGTTTAGAGAATGTCATTCGTGGTTATTTACGTATGGCGGAAAAAAAAACCGAAGCGGCAAGAAAACAAAGTCAACAGGCAGTGATAGATATTGACGATTTGGATAATTTGGCAACGCCCGAAAGCATATTATTGTCAGCTGTTAGCGGTGAAGATGCTCAAGATCGTAGCGATCGTACAATATTAACGCCATGGGTGAAATTTTTATGGGAATCATATTGTCAATGTTTGGAATTATTACGTACAAACGCACACGTTGAAACATTGTATCACGATATTGCACGTATGGCATTTCAATTTTGTCTCGAATACAATCGTAAAACTGAATTCCGTAAATTATGTGAAAAATTACGTAAACATCTTGAGGAAATATGTAAATTGCCGCAATTAGTTGCAAATGTATCGATGAATAAAGTTGAAACACAACAACTGAATTTGGAAACACGTTTAATTCAATTGGACTCGGCGATATTAATGGAATTATGGCAAGAAGCGTATAAAGCAACTGAAGACATTCACGGCTTAATGAATTTATCGAAAAAGTCCCCCGTGCCAAAAACAATGGCGAATTATTATTTAAAATTATCGACAGTATTTTGGAAAGCGGGGAATTATTTATTCCACGCTGCTGCTCTATTTAAATTGCTACAATTATTACGTGACATGAAAAAAAATATGTCCATTGAAGAGCAACAACGTATGGCAAATCGTGTTTTACTGGCGACACTGTCAATTCCATTGCCATCGGCACATCCTGAATTTGATCGTTTCATTGAAACGGACAAGAGTCCATTAGAGAAAGCACAAAAACTCGCGGTACTTCTTGGTTTAAATCAGCCGCCAACACGTGCCTCACTGTTGCGTGACATTGTACGATTGAATGTCGTTAATTTAGCATCGCCCGAATTGCAAGACCTCTATTCATGGCTCGAAGTTGATTTTCATCCACTTGAATTGTGTAATCGTATACAATCAGTTATACAAACACTTCAAGTTGATGAAACAAGTACATTGGCACAATATATACCAGAATTACAAGACGTTACTCTAGTGCGACTTGTGCATCAGGTATCTCAAGTTTATCAAACAATACAATTTGAACGTTTGTTACAACTGGCACAATTTACAACCGATTTTCATCTTGAACGTTTATTAGTTGATTGTGTACGTTATAATGATATGCAAATAAGAATTGATCATGGTAAACGTTGCATTAACTTTGGTGTTGACCTCAGCGAGGCACAACGCGAAGATCATCCTGATGGTCCTGTATTACAAGCGATGCCCTCTGAACAAATACGTTGTCAATTAGTTAATATGGCAACGGTATTACATCGTTCAATAAATATCATCAATCCAAATAAACGTAAGCAGGAGCGTGAAAAAATGCGTACGCAAATGGTTATGAGTTATCATGAAACAAAGAATAAGGAGCATCATCGTGTATTGGAGCGTCAATATATTATTGAACAACGTAAAGAGTATATTGAACGTGTAAATACGATACGCGAAGAGGAGGAATTACGTAGATTGGAGGAATTGCATCGTCAACAAATGATGGCTGAACAAAAGCGTTTGGAGGTGGAGCGTGAGGAGCGGGAACGCAAACGCCAACAGAGTGAAATTCAACAGATTAAAGATCGCCATTTGAAAGAAAAAATGCAACAAATATCTCAGACAAGTCACGGGCAAAAAGTGTTGAAAAAATTGGATGAGGATGAGATTAAGAAATTGGATGCCGAACAAATTGCGGCGCGTGAAGCTGAAGAATTGCAAAAGGAACGACGTGAAATGCAGCAAAAATTGAAGTCTCAAGAGAAAAAGGTGGATTATTTGGAGAGGGCAAAGAGAATTGAAGAAATACCACTATTGGAGAAGGCAGTTGAAAAGAAAATGGAATTAGCCAAACAACAATGGGAACAGCAGGAGCAAGAGAGAATATTGTTGGCAATTGAGGAGAGAAGTCAATCGGTGGCAACCCTTGAACGCATGACACGAATGAAAACCGATGCTGATATCTTCTTGTCGAAAATATTGGCTGAACGTAAGAATATTTATACAGAAAAATTAAAAGAATTTGAAACAAGATTGAATGATGAGAGAAATAAACGTTTACAAGAGCGAAAAGTACAAAGGAAAATTGAAAGATCATTGAAGTGGGAACAAGAACGCGCTGAGGCTATTGAACGCAAACGTCAAGAAGAGATACGAATTAAAATGGAAGAGGAGAAAAAACGTTTGGAAGAGGAAAGAATGAAAAGAGAAGAAGAGGAAAAAGCTCGAAGAGCTGAGGAGGAAGCTAAAGAGGCCGAAAGATTGGCCAAATTGGAGAGACAAGCTGAAATAATTCGTGCCAGAGAGGCAGAAATTGAGCGTAAATTGGAGGAGGAGAAACGTAAAGATTATGAAACCGATGCATGGAGAAAAAGTGATCGTGGAGGTGGTGGTGGTGGTGGCGGCGGCGGCGGCGGCAGTGGCGGCGGATATCGTGATCGTGATATGCGTGATTCTCGCGAAGCACGTGATACTCGTGAGAATAAACCCACTGTTGATGTATCATCATCGTGGCGTGGCGATTCAAGAGATGATGCTCCCAAGATACGCGATCGAGATGATCGTGGCGGTGAGGATGACCGCAATAAACGTAGAACTATTGTTGATCGGCCGTCTGATGGGGAAGAACGCCGATGGGGAAGTGATCGTTTTTCATCTAAAGATAAAGACCGTGATTCGAGATTCGACAAGGCACCAAGTCGCGGAATGGGTGGAAGTAGTTGGCGACGTGCTGGCGATGATCGTAAAAACGACGATAGGCGTGATGATCGTCGAGGCGGAGATGATAATAGGCTTGGTGATCGCAGTGGTCCACCGCGACGTATGGAACCTTCAAGACGTAATGATGACGATCGACCAAGATATCAACGCTCATCTGGTTCTAATGATTGGCGCAGTAATCGTAATGCTGCTGAGGATTCTGCTCGCGATCCACTACCCAAACGTGATGAGTAAGTTTTATTTATATTTTCCATTATTTCACCATCAATTATCAATTAATTCATGACTTCGAATGACGTATGAAATTAAGATTTACGAATTTACGTAAGTCTTGATAATTGGTATTACTTTTATTGTTTATCATTCCCAAGCTCGTTTCTATGAATACAGTGATAACGATATTTTAATTATAATACGTTTGCAAAAATAGACTTTTAATGTTTTCTTCTTATTTGTTAAAGGGTTACGTGCGTCTAGTAATGCCAAAAATGCGTTAAAAGAAAAAGGTTTTTTGGTAGGGATAACAATAGAAATTAATAAAAATGAATAGTACATACTGTTTGTCGGTATTTAAACATTGTAGAAAAATTTATTTCACTTCATTTTTACAAAAATTCCTATATGAAAAATCGTTTTTCTTGAAACTACCTGTTCCGACACAGTCTCCATGATAACTCATAGAGTTTTTAATATTTCTTGATGCGATTTTTTTTTCTCATATTGAAAATCGTTTTCTCTATACAGTGTATCGAGCCGAAATTTTGAATTTCGAAAAATTTAGCAATTTATGGCAGTTTAAAAATAAAGTATGCGTTTTATGTCATAATTTACACTTTAATTATTTTCACAAAACTTTTGAATCAAACTATCAAGAACGTGGTTCGACACACTATAGAGAAAACGATTTCCAATATTAAGAAAAGAAGAATCGCATTAAAAAATATTAAAAATTGTATGAATTATCATGCAGACCATGTCGGAAAAAGTAGTTTCAAGAAGAACGATTTTTTTATAGTAATTTTTATAGAAATAAAGTAAAATAATTTTTTTTTATAATGTTTAAATACCAATAAACAATGTGTACGATTTATTTTCATTAATTTATATCGTTATCCCTACTGAAAAAAAAATTTTCTTTTAGCGCATTTCTGGCGCTGTTGGACGTATGAAACGCCCTCAATGGAAAATTGATCAGAAATTGCAGTTTAAATGATTTCTGTAATTTTTTCTTATCTTAACATAATTGAAATAAGATAATGAATTAATTGAATATTCTATTTATTCATGTTTTCTTTTTTTGTGTCCAGACGAGACGATCATGATCGCAAAGATGACAAATTCAAGCGAGAGGAACGACGCATTGAAGCACCTGTTGAGGACGACGGATGGTCCAAAGTTGGTGGAAAACGCTAAAATGTCTAGCACTGTCAATGCTCATCTCAATCTCATATTTAACTCATTACATTATTTATAATAAAGGAATAAAAACATAAATAATAATAATGTTGAGTATAATCCATAAAAATAACTGTCAAGGTCATTTTATTTGTGGTTTTTATACGAAAAATAATGTAAAGCCTTCAATTTTTTAAGCATCATTATCATTGAAATTTTTGATACAGATAAATGCAACTATCAACAATTTATAATTTACATTATCCTTTTTATTTCATATTTTATTGAGCGTTTTCCTATTAATTTAGCAAAGTGATGGTAAATAATTCGACTGACGCCATTACAAAACCCATCCATCCAATCAATTAAAAACTATTATTGTATTATTGTTATTATTTTTTATTTTTTAATGAAAAATGCGACAATTGATGCTTAAGAATAGTATGATCTTGACGAAACAGCGCGAGAATGAGATTAGGTATTTGAGTTTTAAAATAATAATGTTTGTCAAGTTAAATTGAATCAACTACTTGAATTGATATGTTGAACTTCCTGAATATCGTGCGAGATTACAGAAATCTCGTAGTATTCGAATAAAATAAAAATGAAAAATCTCATATACCTTTAGTTATTTTTCACTCCATTTTTCTATTTTCTTTTTTTTTTCCCCGTTTGTCAACGTTGGGAAATAATTATTCTTTAACCTACCTTTCTCATATTAAATACAAAAATTTTCCTAGTGCTACTTCAATATACTGATTTCCATTATTTGTTCATTTATTCAATAAATAATAGATATTTAAAAAAACTTCTCGCGCAAATTCACTATTTACAAAGTACTAGAGCCTATTAATTAATGCGATGATATCCATACACTCAAATGTTAATAGCAGCATTCAATTATTAAATTGTTCCGCCAATACATACAGCGTTCAATATAAACAACTTTTCGATGAAAATATTTCTTTCGAATAAGCAAATAATAGCGACGATGCCACTGAATACGCAAAATAATATATGTACGCGATGATTAGAAATTTTTCTTTGACTAAATGTTTGCGCTTATTGCTATGAAAAACGAAAAATAATAAAAGTTAATCAATTAATACTTATTTGAATTGGCAATCGTTTGATACATATATGTTGACGCATATGATTTATATGTTATTATATTATGTCAATGAAACTCAATTATTAAGATCATAGTGAAAATCACGTTAGTTCTATCACTTAATCATCGAAATCGTATCCCTGCACACAAAATAACGAAATTGATTTGGTGCCAATATGATACCAATATGAATCGCAATTATATAATTGCGATAAATATTCATAATTCAATCGTATTCCAATTATTCGACACAAGGATTAGCAGATTTTCATACGTGTAAAGAGTTACAATTCCTACTCTCGCTTCCGATGTATTTTAATCTCTTTACTAATAATTGAACGTGAGAAAAATCTTTCAATGGAACATTGCGGAATGTACTGAAAATTTGTTTTTCTATTCGCTAAGTGTTTAATAAAGCATTATGGCCGCAGCTGTCTTTTCTTCGAGTGCGGGAATCGGTTCGATCCGTTCATCTTTTGTCCTCCCGGTTCCCCAGCCAACCAGAGCAATGCTGATCAGGTGAACAACCCCAGCGCTAACTACCAACCTAAAAATTAAAAAATTGTTTCAGGTAAAACACTATTCGAATCACAAACCAGGAAATTCCACCATTAACTGATTACCGCTATAATATTAACATAAATTATAAAATATAATTATATACAACTTCCATGATAATGATAATGGGCCATTCAAATATTCACCTAACATTGATTAACGAACATAATCCAAGAATTCGTGATGACTTTTATATAAATATTTTTTTATCAATAAATATTTTATGTTTTGAATTTCCTCATTGTTTGCGCATTATCCGTTACTATCCATAATGAAAATAAAAAATAAATATCACAAATTTGATGAGATTGTTACCGTAAGATGAGGTTATGTAGAAAGTTGTTGCACAAAACCGAAAGCGATATTTTTTTGCAAATGAAATTTTTCTTATATTATATATATTAAATAAATTAACAATAAATATGCGAAATATCTTTTTATACGTGGAGAATTGATTTGGGTATTCATCAAAGAAACTACGTATTAATATCATATAATAAGTTACCAAAATGAATAACCAAGCTCAGCCGATCCTTCGCTTGTCCACATATTGTCCGTATCCTCTTTTTGCAAAACATTAGCGTACAATTTGGTATAGTATTGCGCTAACCATGTCCCAATACTTGTCATGCACAAAATCACTGAAATGGAAAAAATTCAAAATTCAAAAAAAAACGAGTAATTTAATAAATATGTGATCTGTATTGTTGGATGTTGAAAATTAAAAACTGATAAATTTCTTACGAGTGAGGATATTCATCAAATAAACACCAGGCACTGAAAATATTTTGGTTCGTGGCGTTGTTGCTGTATTGAGAACTGCTAATAATGCAGAAAGCGCGGCGGCAAATAATGCTAATGAAGTTGTGACAAGAGTTGCTATCCATAAACTTCGATTCATCACCGTTGGATCTTGTTTTATCATTTGACTAACTGAAATTGACAAAACAAAAAACATTATTATGTTAAAAGAAGAACATTAAGATTTGAAATTAATTCATCAGTATATTAAATATTGAACCATCGAAAGTGATACTGTTCTGAATTATTGTAAGGGGGCAACTGATGCATATAGAATAATAATAAATGAATATATAATATACATGATAATCGTCAATGGCTTTCATTAAACAGACATGATACATAGCGAGTAGAAAAAAGAATGAAGGTAAATATAATAAGACACGCGTCACGAATCACCTGGTACGTGACTCGTTTTCACTTGTATAACTCCCATGTCTCCTCTCTATGTACAGCTGTACGATTGAGTACTCCCCTTTCCCTGCTCACCTACCTCAACGATTAATGTAATAGAAGCATACAATTTTTGAACAGAAAAATGAGAGTTCTTTCACCCTATACCGAAGATATTTAATATTATCAAATAAATGTTTCAATCGTGTTGTTTCTTTACATTTTTTTTTCTTTTACAAGTAAATTACTCATATCGTCTAGTACAACAAGATAGGAAAAACGCATCCTTTTTCCGTATTTCACTGATTTCGTTTTTCTTACAAGCTTTAATTTTTTTCTTTTTATTTTTTCATCTCAATGAGAAACAAAAATATAACAACAACATAATATCCCGATTTATTTCAGATGAAATTGCATACAATTATCATACAGATGATGAAGAAAAAGGCGAAGGAAGTGTATTGCTATAAGAAGGATACAATGTGTGGTGTAAAGGCACTCAAGCGAATTTCTTACGTACATTTCTTACTATTGCATACATCCTATATTTGCACGTATCTCATTTTCATTATAACCGCCATGAAATTCACAAATATGTTTTCTTGTTTCACTTACTTTTGTCCATTTTATAACAATAATAATAATAATAATTATTATTATTATTATCAACATTTTTAATGATTTGTTCGTTGATAATGGGAAAATTATTGACATGATAAAATAGAGTTTAGAAATCATGTGAAAATTATTTTGCAATAATTACCGGAGATGTGATAAGTTCTCCATCCGTACGCGACGTTCAAGTCTTTTTTGCCTTGTAGTAGTCCAAAATGAATTTTACCAGCGCTCTCTTGTGGATTGGGTGTACGCCACGGTCGCGCTTCAATCCAGTGTTGCGTGACAAGAGCAGCGCAAACCAAACCACCGCCGATTAATGATAAAAAAAATGTGGCAAATATTGTGCCTCTTCTGAACATGGACGTCATTGCTGGCTCTCGATTGATATGCTCAGCATTCGGAAATTTCACTGTTTCTACGACGAGAGACAGACGTATTGAAAAAAAAAAAAGAAAAATAATAAATAATAAAATGTTAACCATATATTATCAAATAAAAATACACAAGTTCTTTTACATGAAATTAAAAGAGTAAGTTTTATGCGACGGTCAGAAAGGAGAACTTGTTTTTATGTAGAGACAATTAAAATGTATCAAGTATAGAATATGAAATATACGAAACTTCATGTCTGAAAAATGATCTGTGCTCTTTGGACCGTTGCACAAGTCCAATCTTTCACCAAAAAAAAAAAAAACATGGATAGTTATTTCACACCTGGAGCTGTATTACTGATGAACTGCACTTGATTCAGACTTTTTGAAAATTCTCCCTGTTTAACTTTATGTGAAAATTCTGCACTGCTTAACCTCTTTGAAAATTTAACACGATAATTGCGACGTTGTTTTCCAGGTTTTTGCAGTGACGATTGCCGCTGTTGCTGTTGAAGTTGTCGTGGTCTTTTTGCAAATGTATACGGTATTGTATATGGTTGCGCAACATAAAAATATATTGGTCGATAATCTTCATGTAATTGAGATGGTAAATGTGCTAAAGGCGTACCAGGACAGCCATAGATGCTTGTTTGACCATTGCTGCAAGAGTAGGAATTTTGATAAGGCCCATAATGGCTCGCGGATTTCCTTGAGCCTTCCACGATTTTTTATTTTTAGGTCGCCGGGCTTTTTTACAATTGCCCAGCTTTGTTCATTTATTTATTTATTAGTATGTATTATATAGTTTATTCAATTCATAAACTAATCATCAATTATAACTCTTCATACATACATTTATAGTATTCGTATCTATTTATTTGTGTATGTATGGGGGTTGAATTGTACAACAAATAATTTAACCTGTTTCTTCTCTTCATCAGCAATCTGAAAAAACAAATACATTAATAAAATAAGTAAGAAAAATAACAATAGTGATATATTATAATGATGACAGTAGTTGCGTTTTCTTCGTACTTGAGCGACGACGTTGACAGCCGTGAAATTACCGTTCAAGTCTCTCAACACATTTATTACACATTCACACCAATATGTGAATGTTTTTTTTTTTTTTTTTTTTTCAATTTAACGAATATAATTACCAGTAACTCTGACTTTAAACAAATAATCATCGTTTCTTACACACTCAATATAGTTGTATATAGAGAATTCGTGTGCCATCTTTATTTAATTTACTAAATTTTCACTTTCTCTAAATGATATGGTAATGTCAATTCAATGAATATTTTACATTCAATTTGATCGATTCATCATTAAATACGAAATAGTAATACTAATTTATGAATATTTCTCTTGACCTAGGACATTCAATTCTTTCTCTCTCCCTCTCTCTCTCCTTCTTCCCTTCACCCGTTATTTTTTCTCATCTCTTTCTCATGCTCTTCATGTGGACATTTTCTTCCACCAAATCTCCAAGGTTTACATCACTGCATTTCAAATGCCAATCTAACGGTGTATTATGCTGCCACAAATCCTATTTCACTTTCTTCTTTCGCCTTTTTTTCCCTGTCATTTCTGTTCTTGACTAAATTTTTTTTAATTTTATCGTGGAAAGCATTGACAGTGATAATAATTTGAATTGTGTACATGCATGTACATATAAGTATATGTAGATACCCATTAATAATCAACATCAGTTGTCATTATTTATTTTTACTTCTCTTTATATCGTTAAATTATGCGAATGATTTTGTCTCTTCTCCATGTTATATTACAATTTTCATTTATAATTATTTTTATGAATTATTTTGTGGGTAGATGCAATGAGAATTGATTCTACTTGTAATAAAAGTGATGAGAGTTTGTCAAATTTCTAAATTCATAAAGAATTGATAAATAAAATAATTGGCATTAATTCAAATATTGGCATTGAATATTATAAAAATTAAAATTGTCGATCTCTCATTATATCATCGCATATATGCACCGAGAAATTTTTATGTGCTATTGGTCTGTTTGTGGTGAGCATAAATCGCATGATCTCGCGAATAACTGGATCAGCGAACTCAAGTTATCGTATTCTCAGTTTCAATATTGAGAAATTGAGATGTTGGTTATGTATAATCCGCTGAGATTTCATTAATTTAATTGATTAAGATAATTAAAAATGGCCGAGCGAGTCATCCACTTGCCATTATTATCTGTATTCAAATTCATTCGACGTAAATAAATCTACATTGGGTTTCTTCCTTTTTTTTTTTTTTTTGCTATAAATACGAATCGCAATATTATTTGTACGAAAAATGGTGTTATTTCCGGTTTTTTCTTTTTCTTACTCCTTCGCAACTTCTTATAAGTGAGGAAGATGCATCACATCCCGAACAGTTAGCAACGTATTTTGACCCAGTTTGATCATCCAGCTACTCACAGACACACACCTATGTCTATATATATATATATATATATACACACAACCGAGAACAATTTATATTAGTTACAAAGCTCTTCACTCCATGCAACGGTTCATCTTTAAAATTTATATTCTCAAGTTTCATCAATTGTGGCAATTATTTACCGCTTAATGAGAAAAAACACAACTCACAAAAATTGTACAGCAATTCTCCAATATATCTTCTTATTACATAACCTATATCTTTATTAATGACAATTGATTATATACAAATGATCTTCATCGATATCGTAGACATTCAATTGAATATTATTATTGGACCTGACAGCATATTGGATAAGGGCAACACGATTAAAACAAAAAACTATCAGACCTGTTTTCTCATGAAGGCACAGCATCCTTTTCGATTTGTTCCTCGTACATGTTCCATCAGCTCCTTTGATTATCACTTATTCAATAAATATCATCGGAATATCCTCCACAATAAGTACATGAAGACAAAAAAAACTAACATGAAATAAAAACCGATTTATATACTATTTTAATTTCAGAATAATCGGAAAGACATTTCTAAAGTTGAATAACTGCATTATACATTTGTTAAATTAACACTTATTTGACTTAACAATTAGTCTTTAAAATTATGGATTTGCAATAACGCAACGGAGTCGTATCTAAAGCACGCCGAGTATGTCATATATATAAACGAGCGCTCACCTGGCGTCAAAAAATTCTTACAGACGTACATATATAACTGGATCCCTTTAATGGCTGCCAGTGGGCCCAGGCCCACTCCTTCCCACCGTACATTTTCGAATAACCGCCACCGTCAGGTGGCAGCAGCAACCAGCCACAAGTTATCTGCATTCACATATTTTTTATCGTAATATTAATGAAAATATGATGCGACTTTTATTTATCAGACTGTCATTTATTGTTAATAGAGAGCCGTTGTTGGATCGTTGACCCTTGCAACAATAATAACTGTCTCAGCTCGCTCTTCTCTCATCAATAAAATATTTCTTATATACACTAATAATATTGACATAGAATTTAAGAGACCGCCCATGAATAGCCTGCAGTTGATTAAATAAGACGATTAAATTTTGTAGATCACATTATAGAAATGTATAAACAAATTTTTATATTCATACCAATAGCCAGACCCTAAGTTCGCGTATGATTTATAATCACCCACAATAGTATCCAATATTGCTATATCCTCTGCAATCCAATAATCGTAATAACATCCATACACAACAAGTCCAGTAAAATTGAAGATTAATGCAATTACTGATGACGCAATGATTCCCTAATAAAATAAAAATAGAACAGTGTGATTAAATAAAATAGTCGGTATAACAATATTATGCAATATGTCATTTGATCGAAAATTAAATTAATTTACTGGTAAATTTAATATCTCTGATTTGGGACATATCTCATAATTTAAAACACCAAGTGATCCACAAATCAATAGACTTATCATCGTTAAAATAACTAATATTAATGCACTCAAATTCATTGCAGCGTTTAACATTTTTTTGGCAGTCATATCTGAAACAAATCGACATATTAAATTATCCATTTAATATTTCAACTATTGTGGTTATTAATTATTTACCATTTGACACTTTGACATAATGATCTTTCGATAATGACGTTGTAAATAATGTCGTCAATGGTTGGCATGAGAATGCGCGTTTTTCTCCATTAATTAATGCTTGAACTTCTTCTAGTCGCGATTTTTTATCGTTTAAGCAACTCCAGGCACACGAATTCACCTCCCAAACACAAGTGACTATCAATTAAACAGCCATAATATTAATAATTAATATTTTATATAAATTTATTTTGTTAATTGGCAACGATATTCTTAGGTTATTTTACTTACGATATATTTCATAAATTTTTGGGCTTTTCAAAAGTGATCTAATTAATGTTCCTTCAAAAAGCCCATAATGAATAATAGAATCAAGATGATCGTCAGTAGTATCATTCACCACAGTACCTCTTGCATATATCCAATTGCCTGAGTTTAATGATACGCATACTAATATAAAAGATACAAACGATACAACAGCACACAATGCAATGAACTCTCTGTGTTTTCGCCGCTCCATTGTCCACTAAATAAGTTAATTAATATCTCAGAATGAATAATGATTTATTGCAAAACCAATGAATGAACCGATGTAAAAGGATGTGTTAACACATGTGTACGTTTCAATTCGTTATCCTCATTGATTTCACTATCTTGTAATAAATGTTATTTTGTATCAATAAAACATATTTTTTCTATTATGATTTATCTGTTCAACTCCACTCTGATATCAGCGACTTTACAAATAATGTTATCTCTTTGATAACTTCCTGGAATATGTTTCATGGTGTAAAAACAATAAATTGATATATTTTTAGTTTATGTAAGTATCAGTTGTTGGTGAATTCAAATATTGAATATTATTATTTTTTTCGAGATGTTGAAACGACATCTATCGAGTGCTGCTGTGTTATTTACATTGTTTGGAATTCCAGTATATTTTACCAACAGTCCATAAATTGTAAAAATGTTTATCGATGTTTGACGTAATTTTGCACGGTTGTAAATATTAGAATCCGCACGTCAAATGAGTTCACGCTGATTATTTTTGGTTATTGTAAATATAGTTTACAATATTAAGTATTTTCCATTGTGTCAAATAAATTATTACATCAATAGATATTGTTGGATTCACAAAGGTGTCCACTATTTAAATAATATTTATTCATTAAAATTTTAATAAAAAGTCATTGTTGAGGTTATGTTTCGGGATAAAATGTTGGAAATTATCAAACGATTTTTGTTTTTTTTTCTAGATGACAAAATTGATGGAATGGCTATTCTGTTTGGTCCTTTTTCTTGGACCATGGACAGCAGTAATAACTGGAACAATCAATTCACCATGGATTATAGAGAATCGCCAATTTACCATTGCACTTCCAATAATTCTATTATTTTTATTTGCTATTTATGCAATAACAGTCGTACTGTATCGTACTTTAACGTTCAATAATTGTGAAGAGGCAGCGCAACAACTTCAACGTGTAAGTTGAAAGAAAAATATTCTTTCATAATTAACATTTATTTTTCTTGTTTCACTTACAAATTCATTTTTATTTCCTTTCAATAGCATATTGCAGAAGCGCAAGCTGAATTGCGAATAAAAGGAATCTTACAACGTGATCCAAAAGGTTCAGAATTAATGTAATTTGTAAAAAAAATATTCAATATTAATATGGTTATTGCATTTAGGGAAAAAAAAACATCGAGTAAACTCAACTAGCTGTTACAAATTTTCCACTTCAATCATATACATATATTAATAACATTTACCAAAGTTTTTTAAATACAAATAAATAACTTTTCATCAAGAACTATTTGAGACGGGTTCGTTATCATAACTAATTGGCAATCCACATCGGCCTCTTTCAGCAATTTTTATTTCCGTCTCACCAAGACATTGTTCCAATCCCTGCCAAGATCTTTCGAGCAAAAAATTAGCGCCAGCTTTACCAATAGCAACAGTACCATCATCTTTACATGACAAAGTATTCATTTTGTCGGAGATAATTTCATTTGTTTCATCATTACGAACGCCACCGGTAATCAGGGAGACATCACTATCGTTTGTTGCATTAAATTCAACATAGTTTGCACCTGACGGTAATATTTGCCGAAAATCAAGGCAATAGTGTGTTGAAAATAATCTTGAACTATTAAATGCCAATTCAACTTCAAACGGAGTAAGAATGGGCTTGAAATAATCATTCGAGTCAAATATTTCATGCTCCGGACACGCAATCACTACAAATACATCAATCTGCCAATAAAAAAAAGAAAGAAATAACATTTTAGTCATATACCATAAACTAGTATTTTTAAAAAATGAGGTTATGAAGTCATAAGTATAAATAAGTTTTATTTTGCGTTTGAATTATTACCTCGGGGAAATTGGCAAGTTTTGCTGGATTTGTTTTACCAAAACTAAAAATATATGATTTCTTATTCTTCTTCTTAAGGATAGATTTAATTGTTGATAACGCTTTTAGATAGTCCTTAATTCCGAGAGTGGCAACAACGATTCCAACGGTACGGGCGTCCTTCAATTTCTCTACTAAATACCTCCGTCTTTTAAGCCATGGATTATTTATCACCTCGAAACATTTCATTTCATTATTAAGTACATAATGCCAAGACTTGGTTGCTATACTCATTGTCAATGTAGCGAGTGTTTTATCATTTTCACCGATGTATACACCCCGATAAGTATCAATTCTTTCACCATTTTTTAAATTCCACGTTCGACCACAAATGAAATTATCTGCATTTTTCTCTGTAGCATCGATATATTCAATATTTGACGTTGAATTCAATGTTGACATTACTAATTCATTATATTCAATGACCAATATCTTCCAAATAGTTTCTGAAATAAAAAGCTATTAAATAAAAAAAACTTATTTATGGCAAAAAATAACTGTTTCTGTACGTACCCATGACATGTGCGTAAGAAACATCGTAAAATAGTATTATTTTTTCATTGACATTTTGAAAAAAAAGTTTAAATTGATTGATAAAATTTTCAATATTGAATTGTTTCTTTGGAAAAACATGAAAGACTGATAAACGTGCTGTTGG
This sequence comes from Galerucella tenella, assembly GCA_910591685.1. NCBI lineage: Eukaryota > Metazoa > Arthropoda > Insecta > Coleoptera > Chrysomelidae > Galerucella > Galerucella tenella. The sequence goes on from CAJUYH010000725.1 coordinate 28,034, forward strand.
ATTCAAACATGCATGACCAAAATGTATTATCGCATCAGCATTGATGTGATTCGCAGCAACTTCATCAACGCAACAACTGCCGCAGGTTGTGTCACCCAGAATAAATACATTTTGCTCCAAACACTCATCTAATTTTATAGCAATGTTTGCAGAATAGGCGAGAAGTGAGTCTGGAAATTGAAGACAAATCTGAAAATATATTAATTTTTTAAATTTAATTTCATTTGAAATATTTATATAAGTACTTATAATATAAATAGTTGATTAACGTTGAAATTATTCTAACAAAAAAAAAAAAAAGGAATGCAATGAACAATAAAGACTGAAAAAGTAAGTTGAATGTGGCGTACGTGAACGTTTGCATGATCCGAATGGAGTTTGTGTAACCTCAAAAAAAAAAAAGATAATAATTGAAAGTGTACACTTTCAATTGCGAATGAAATTGTTCATAACTCAAAAAATTAAATAATATTGTATTTATATATTTTGTTTGCCAATTGAATTTATTTATCTCATTTTACCCTCTTAAGTCCATGTGCATTTATCCATTTAACGCATTTCTCTAAAGCATTACTATCAAAATGAATATTATCATCAACTTTTGAATGTTTGCAAATTTCGTGAAAATATAAATTTGATGGTGTCATTTTGATCTAATTGAGAATTCTTAATTATTATATTGTCCACATTAACACTTCGTTCACAATAATAAATTGATCCTGTCACTTGAACGAACTTGTGTGACTGTTATGAATTGAAACAATTTTGTCTCAACGATTCACCAGCAGCGCAACCAATATATGGCTGAATAGTAACCACTATATACAAATGTTTGTACTGTAGCTTCTTCATTATTCACTGTTGTAAATGCAGTTTTGTGAAATGCGGACGATCATTTATCGCAGTAAAACATTTTTTTTCATAACAGTTTATTATCAATTTTACTCAAAAATAGATGTACCGACAGTATTAAATAATAAAAATTGAGATTCATCCCAAACAATTAAAACAATACAACTCAAGTATCAGCATGCCGGCAAACAGAGAGACAATTTTATTTTACATCAGTTTATTATTTTATTATGAATAAAAACGAAGAAACCAACAATAAGTATAACAATATTTTATTAGACTGTAACTATCAAGAGAGACATTATTTAAAGGGTCTATCATAGAGACTGCTACATTGGTTTGCAACAATTCGCCTGTGAAGAAAATTTTGGTGTTTAACAGGTTAACTACGAGTGGGATAATTTTAATATAAAAAAAAAAAAATTCATTATCCTAATTACTTACAGATTAACTGCCGAAGATGTTTCACTTCCAATAAGCGTATTTTATACACATCTCGTTATCAATAGTACGCAATTGGTTGGGACTATGCATTTGTTTGAAGCGAATTTCCATGCAATATTAAACCCATGCGAGTTAACGAGTCACTATTATAGTTGGTTCATTCCTAGTTAACCAGCTCCCCAATATAAAGTGAATTTTCACATTATCTGCCATTTTCTCACCACCATGAAGATATTCAATCGTATTTTTATTTCTGCATTTCATGAAATGATATGCATTGCACCACTGATGGCGATCAATATGAAGCCATCCGACAAGGTAAAGACTCGCGTAAAACCTAGAGATATCCTCTCTATAAATATTACAAGATATTAATTACACACTCACTACAGCTCAAGCCCCTGTACGTTTTATAATGATATATCAAACATAAAAGCTTTATTCTTCACTCTCACAACTTTGTTTCCCTGTCATTAGTCCCTTGCATCAATAGCATGTGACAGTTCTCTTTGTATACCAGAAAAATTATAGTTCTAAAACTTATCCAACCTGAGGTTTCAAGATATATAAAAATAATTGGCATCTTCGTTCACCTCGACTTAATAGAAAGATATGACAAGAAAAAAGATGAAAGAGACTTGATCAAGTACACACTTTTAATTTCCTACGAATCGTCAGTGTCTGGCGTTGGAACGACAGTGTAACGACCCGTTCACTTTTCAAATACGGCATATGGCAATGGATGAAGTAACAGACATTGACAATCATTTGTCATTGAAGATATTGCGATTCTTCATGCATGTTATAGGTATGTGGCCGGTTGACAATTTACGTGATGAGTTGGTATCACGACTAGCGTTGATTACCAGTGTTACTACCGTAACATTGGCTTTCATCATAACGAGTTTTAATTTTTACTATCAATGGGGTGATTTGCAAGTATGTGCAAAATTTATGAATTAATTAGCTCTTAAATTTGGAACATAATATGCTACTAATTATTTTTATTTCATGTAACTTTTCAGGTAGTTGCATTCAATGCACCTCCCGTTGTCACTGTCGGCATTGAGTTTGTCAAAATAATCAAGTTTGCCATGAATCAACATGAAGTTGCGAGCTTCAATTTTTATACAGAAAAAAAATATTGGAAAATGAAATATAATAAAGCAGAGTGTGAAATACTTGATGAATGTAATACTAAGAGTCTAAAAATGGTCATCACTCACATCTTCTTCAGCCAATGCACTGTATGGTTATATATTAGCATTCCAATTGTCGGTGAGTCATTTTCTCAATTATCAAAAAAAAACTACATTCAAGTGAAAAATTTAATAGTGCATCAGTACAACACCCAATTTTTTTGTTGTTTGTAAGCTAGTATTTATTATTTATCTACTTCTATTACGGATTGTAGAATCATCTGGAAAGAATGCTTCTGCACGAACATTGCCTTTAGATTTGCATATCAACTTTCCCTGGGAAAAGACACCGTATTATGAAATTGCATTTATTTTGGAGGTGAAATTAATTGATTTATTTATAACGAAAATGTTTTCCGCTTTTATTAATCATATATATATATATATCAGTCTGCTTCTATACTTAGTATTGGGATCTGTGCTGCTGCTTTTTCCGGTTTTCTCGGTATAACGAACTTATATGCCTCTGGCCAATTTAAGATCCTTCAACGTAAATTAGAGCATGCCATATTTGATTGGAAAAGTGGTAGCGGTGATAAATCAATTGTCCAAGTAACTATCAACCCAAACTACGCAAATATTAGAAACATCGTTAAACAACATCAATCGTTGATATTGTATATGGAAAGAGTTGAAAGTCTGTTTAGCATAATAATGCTGACTCAAGCTTTGGGAAGCGTTGCAATATTGTGTTTCTGCGGTTTTCAAATTCTTCTGGTGATAGAAAAAACTGCAGTAGAATTTATTTCATTAACATTATGACGATCGTTTTTTTTTTTAATAATTATTTATAACGTTATTAGGGCACTGAGACATTTATATTACGAATACTATTGAGTGTTCAGTTTCTAATTGGTGCAATAGTTCAACTTCTTCTGTTTGCTTGGCCCTGTCATGAAATAATCACTGAAAGCCAGGAAATTGCTGAAGCCGCCTATCGTGCATCCTGGTACATCATGCCGTACACAAATGAAGGGAGAAGATGCAGGCAATCTCTACTGATTGTTATTATTAGAGCACGAAAACCATGTATCCTGACAGTAGGAAAATTTGCGCCAATGTCACTCAATACATTTAGCTCAGTAAGATTTCTGTCCAATTACTATAACATTCACGATGTTTCACATAGAAATTTGGAATATTCTGTTATCATTTTATAGGTATTCAATACAGCAATATCTTATTTCACTGTTTTACGACAAATGGATGAAGAGACGGGATAATTTCTAACTTTCAGTAGTCACGAATTAATAATGTAGGATATTCATTCAAAGAATAAAAAACGAATAAAAAACATGTGTGGAGTTTACACTTGGTAGTTTAAAACGGGCCCAGCATATCCCAAATTTTTGTCATTTGCCATACAAAGATCGGTGTCTGTTATTAAATGCTGGGTGGATTAAGTTAGTCATTTTCGTAATTTTCTCTACATCCCATTGAGGTTATGGATGGTATTCCCTTAGCTAGGGGTATAATAGTAGAGAAAAATTCAACCCAACCAACAGATATGGAAGCAATATTTGGCAGTTTCTTGTCTGGGCTCGCGAAAAATATCCATACAATAAAAATGGACAAACTAGAAGCAAAATATTTTCGCGCTATTATATTATCTAATTGAAACATGTGATTGTTACGCCCTGAAGAGAGTTCCTTAGTGGAATGTCCATAAAATATTCCATGAGTGAAAAAAAAAGATTAACTTTTTCAGAAATAATCAATGATTTATCACTGCTGATTGTACAAATTTTCGCAATACAGTTTCATCAATAGTTTTAGGGTGATGATATTTTTATATAAAGTTCAAGACTAAATGAGAAAAAGAGAGAATGTGTGTTCAGTCAATCTGTGATATCGATATATTTCATATTGCGTGAAATCTCTCTAATGAATTACTCAACAAGTATTTCAGGTCTTCCAGAGTTCCTCAAGGAAACTTTTATAGTTTTGCAGAATATTTTTTCTCACATACTATAGGGTACACTGAGAGAATTTTTTTCCTGAATTCAACTAAAAAAAGTGGGGTGAAAAATTTTTGTCGATATCTATGTAAAAAATTTTCTTATAGCAAGTAAACTTTTACTTAAACTGAACCAAAATTTACTAGAAATAAGTGAATAATTTACATGACAAAATCAAATAATGCTTTATTTGTCATAATCTAAAATAAATATTTGCAACAAGTAAAATTTTACTTGCATTGTCAAGCTTCAACGATGCAGAAGTAAATTTTTTATTTATGGTGAGAAATTATTTTACTTAAAATCAGTGAAAAATTGCAGTTGAATCAGGAAAAAAATTATACGTTTCACTTTTTTACTATAGTTCTTCTCTTAGTGTATGATAAATAGTTCATCTTCTATTTCTGTTATATATTGTGTATTTCGAAAAGGAATTTCAACAAAAAATTACTGTATTATTGAACATTGAAAAAATTTATTGAAAGTCGGTTTCAATATTGCCATCTAATATTTTGGTCCTATCCTATCATGTGTCAGCAAGGTTCAAAGATGATCCACTTTTACAATATTCTACACTATTTATAAAAATACTGTATAAATAGTAGAATAAAAATGTTTAAGATATTTGAACAAATAGGACTAATAAAAAAGCATCTACAATTCAGAGAAATATTAAAGAAATTGAAGTGACTACAGGATTGGTATCCATAAAAAAACACAAGTCATTCAGTACGATATCTTTCGATGTTTTGAAAAAAGTGGTCATCTCTAGGAATCGATATTTAAATATCTATAGAACTGGCAAGTATATATACAAAATATAAATATAATTATGCCCATTACTTTATATACATGTCCATACATGTATATAAAATAATTGATTGTAAAATTTTTATACTACTGTTCGTCGTTCGATAACTGTAAATTTTGCTACAAATTTATTCCTAAGTGTACCAAAAGATAGCAATCAATATAATTCACTCAATTAGTTTTAGCAACATCTTTAGCTTCTTGGTAATCATGCTCATCGACAAGCGTTGCAATATTTTCAACAAATTTTCTGCATTGTACGCGGTTCTTAGAACGCTTCCACTTCATTCTTCTATTTTGAAACCATACTTTAACCTAAAAAAAAATTTTATTTACCTCAAAATATCAATTATCCCGTGAATGAATTATGCAATGACAAAAAAAAACTATACCTGGCGTTCAGTTAAATCTAAAGTCACGGCGATTTCATATCGACGAAGTCTTGTCAAATAATTGCTATGGTCAAATTCAAATTCAAGATGGTGGACTTGATGTCTGGTAAATGCAGTTCTCTCCTTTCTCGATTTACCAACTCGGCGTTGTGCACCTAAAAAAATATAATAAACATAATGTCATTGTTAATATAAAAAACGTATTAACAATGATACGTGTGTTTTACAATGTCATGATGTATTATTAATTGTATAATTATGAAATTCACCAAAATAATATTGCGCACATAATATATATAAATATGTGGCTCATGTGAATACAGTGTGTATCTTGATTAAAAGCGGCCGTCGTTTCATGACATCATAATTCTAATCTCGCTAAAAGAAAAAAAAATAAATAGCACTCGCCGCTCCAACTCTATGCTTGAATGACTAAATTATAATCTTTAAAGTAATTTAAACAAAAATATTACAGCATATTTCTATGGAACTATCTATATATGTAATATAATCAATCAAAAATTTATGAAAACATATCAACAAGTTAATGTACTAAAAAAGTAGCAATTGATTCGTAATGATACTTTCTACAATTATTGTCATGGAATACATGAGCAGACAACACTCAATTGCAAACTCAGGACTCTATTGCCTGTATGACCATACCATTTAAAAATCCGATTATTGATATGTGAATCATTGAACGAGTAAGTTGCTATGATTTCTTCGAAATTGATTATTGCATAACGCTGTACTACTAGATGAAATAATTACAGAGAATAACACGCGATTTTCATACAAATATTTAGGTAAGCAAGCGGTTAAGATGCAGCCACATTGCAATATCAGTCGACATAAAAGTAATACATAAACTCCTCCTATTGCTATTCGTGATAAAGTCGTTTGTCGAGTTCAGTGTCGCATGTGTTGAATTTTATTTGTATACAGTCAACGACAACTTGCCATATTTGGATGTCGACGACTTCTGAACTGCTGCAGGAACTTTTTGCCCAACACCATCATGTATCAACTGATAATCTGCCGTCATCAGACTATTGTTTATGCCATTGCAATGGTCATTGTTTGAACCCATTGCTGTAGGCACATGTTGGGAATGTGAAATAGGCCGATAGGTATGAAAAACTTGAGATGATACTTCTGACTGTGGCTGCATCCATGTCTGTTCACTGGAAAAGTTTCATTGACTATCAAAAAATTGTTATTATTCTATTCAATATAACATAAAAAAATGGAATCTATTTATTTACCTGAAATAGTGATATTCATTGTCACTCATTGATTGTCGACTCTCAATTGTAAATGACGAATTATCATGGTTTTCACTTATATTGGAGCAATTTAAAAATGATTCGAGACGAGAAGTCGCAGAATTTTGTGATGTTGGCGACGTTGATGGAAGAGTAAATGAATTTTCATGTATAAACGATCCAACATTCCAAGTTGATCTTGACGAATAGTCCATATTCGCTTTGTTGTTGTGAAGTGTCATTTAAAAATCACTACGCCAGTGATTATTGACATCTATTACCAATACTTTACAATACACAAGTAGTATTTGAAATGTATAAATGTAATGTAAATAATAGTCATTGGTCACTTTACTCACTGTTGAAATTCAATTTAGAGTGAAATTAATAATGTTCTTGGCAACTCGGAAATGTCATGCCCTCATCTCTCGTTCTCAGTGAATAAAAAACACTCGAATGAGAAAAGAAGACGATGATGCGTAGGAGTGTAAATGATGTTCGAGTTAAAGTTAGGTACGGAGGAGGAATAAGAACTAAATGTCTTCAACACACTTGTCGCATATGCATATATAAGTCAACCAATCGTGAGCTTTGGGAGGAGAGAATTTCATATGGTAGTTGTAATATTAAAGCGAGTGTGAATTGTTGCACATACCATTATAGTGATAATTGATATGATGGGCGGTCGGCCGAAAATTGTTTTCATAGTGTTCACCGCCATCTTTGAATGACAGCTAACCGTATATAAGTAAGGAAAAAAAAAATAATAATAATAATAAAATAAAGAAAACTGGAGAAAAAATTATTGGGTAGTATTTACTTTTCTCGTCGTTTATGTATTGCAGTGATTATTGACATGATGTTTTTTGTATTTTATGACGTAATTATGTTGCGCCGAGCAGCACATAAAATGCCCCTGCTGTTCATAAATCGACGCTAGACAAAGTCGAATAAATTGTGTGAACACCGGGACCCACAACACACACTCGTAACTACAACTTCAAAAAATCGACGCAAAAAAATTTAATGTCGTACAAGTTCAGAAGAAAAAAAAAAAGACAGAGGCCAAAAATTTTATGTTGTCTCCCATAAGACCTGGAAAAAAATTTATAAAAATCCTACACATGAAAAAAGATCTGTGCATAAAAATAATTAACAGAGAGAAATATGGAGGTGTGAGTAGTTCATTTTATCACATTGATATGAAAAACTAAATATATATGCATTTTTTTATGTTTGCAATGACTATGAGTATTCATAATTTATATTTTATTTCATATTGAACGTTACTCATACGGTTGGATTGATTCAAAAGCAGATGAACTCAAGAGCCGTCGAACGAAGATCCTATGAAAGAGCACGACGCAGCCACTATAAAATTTTTGATCCACTGCTGACGTGGAGCAGTCGCAAATCGTTGGCCAATGGATCGCGTACTTATATACACTCATATACATACAGATTTCAGTTGAAGTCCAATTAATCAAACTTCTGTATCATCTAACATTCAAATATAAAAACTTTCTTTATAATACCAGAATGGATAATCGTTGGAGAGGTCCAGGTAAATATCGTTTTTTTTTTCATTGAAAAAATATAAAATAAAAATAAAAATAGGCTGGTATTTTTTTTAAATTTTTCCATATGTATATATTGGTGTTGTGTAGGAATTGCTGAAATTACTCTTCAAGCATATACCCATCACAGTCATGGTAATGATGAATCAAACGGATCGAATTGCTGGCAACAAAAAGCTAAACATATTACACTTACTGTTGTGTGTATTATTATTATTTCATTGGCTATTTATTGGCTTATTATTGGTCCAATTTTTGAATTTCAGAATTACCGCGAAGGAAATAATATCAACGATAAAAAAAATTGCTATTAATAGTAAAAAATTATATTTTTAGTCATATAAACATAATTATCTATTATTGACTATGTAGAAAAATTTATCAGCCTAATGATTCATTGACTCGAAAATAAATGAATTATATATTATTTTTTGGTGTAATATATATGGGTATAATACAAGTGTATAATTGTTTAATCAACTAATACCTATACACACTTCCAAAAAATTATTAGTATACATTGCTTAGTCGAAATGTAATAACATGTTGAATGAATTTATCACAAACATATACAATTATACGATATTTATATATTATGCTTACATACATAAACTAAAAAATAATATCCAACACTTTCATTGCAATAATATGTATATTTATTTTATTATTTTTCTTACAGTGTAAACATTACACGCGCGTCTATACATTGTTCTTTATCTAGATATATATAATAGCCAAAAGTAAAGAGTAGTTGGGTTATTGTATCCGATACCGACCAATATTATCAAAGTATTGTGTCAAATCAGAGTTGCAAATAATGCATTATTACTGGATTACGCATTATTTTTTAATGGTTAATTTTATAATTTCGGCATTATCCATTAGCTGTTAATTAATAATTCAAGATTTTTCGTAATTATAAATTAGATAATTAATGCCCAATATAACTTTATTGCACTACTTATTGGACTTAATGCCTAATTTTGACCGATAAACAATTATTCATTCAATAGTTAATGGGACAGTCCTGAAATAAATACCATTTATTTTTTTTTTTTTTTGGTTCTAAATTGAAAATAGCACCCATTGACATTGTAGCATTGTATCTTCCCACGATGTTACAAAATTACGAAATGGATAATATTTTCTTTCTTCCAGAGTTGATTTAACCCCAATAATTATTTTGTTGTGAAGAAATATTTGCCAAAGGTTTTGCCCTATGTTTATTTGAGTTCCCTTATTTATCATATAATTTATAGCCATTTTTTACCCATACTATATTTTTCTAATATCTCAAATCAAAATTTAAAAATATCAGTAAAGCATGGATTACTATAAATTCGAATATGTGAATTGCAAATAGTTCAAATACTTTTTTTTAATGGCATTATTACAAATAATTGGATTCCGATTGAATTAATATTATTTCTAATAGTTAATTTCATCAAGTTATATTCGCTTTATTTTCAATGGCTAATTCAACATTAAGTCAATTAAATTCTTTTTTTAATAGTTAATGCATGTATATACTAATTAAATATTACATTTAATGATTAATTGAAAGTGAAATCGCATTTTCCAATAATAATCTAATGAGTAATGCATTATATTTACATTGAAGTTTTTGCAACTCTATTACAAATTAACAAAATGTATATCTACATAATGTTGAGTATATTGCAATTTCAATGAAATTAAAATATATATAAGATATGACTTTATGCATAAAACTTAATGCAAAAGAAACTATTCATCAGAATTATTGTTGAAAAATTTAGGCAAGTAGACTCGACGAGTACTTTGTATCACAGTTGTTTTGTCGGTCGTATGAATTATTCGAATAACTCGAATAATGAAATAAATATTATATAATGGTTCATTGCATATATACATACATTTTTATATACATCTGCCCATAATTATGAATGTAATCGAAGTCATATATTTCTTGTTTCGAGATATTTAATGAATTGCATTTGAATAAATTAAAAAATATTTTTACATTAACCGCCATTTTAATTGGCAATTTGATAAGTCTTGATTCATGGAAATTTATTATGAATATGAAATTTTGTCTGAATTTCATACGAAAATGTTTTTAAAGTTAAAATTGACATAGACCACTTTCATAATTATGGGCATATATACATTCTTAAAAAAAACATTATATTACAATAACAGTTATTACCAAGCACAGTTTGTTGACATTAGTGAAGTGTTATGCGTTGTTTGAATAGAATGTACGAATTTGTATATGCAATTTCCCCACAACAGACATAACCGACATTTTCTCACGATATAAAAGTCGTAATGTGCATTACAATTAATGATCCCAAGGACATTCTTATGCCATGTGCAAAATTTTGGACTTTTTTTTATCGACCCATTCCTGAGATGACCGAGCTTATATTTTTTTTGTCGCAATATAATGTAAACATTTCCCTGAAAACGATAATTGTTATTCTATTTCGAACCGGAAAACAAAATTTGGTATAATACTTTATTATTAGCTTAATAACAATTAACTCCCTATCAATTTTTTATTTTCTTGGTTCAGTCATTTTCAAGGTACTTCCACTTTATATGACGGATATCCGGACAGCAGCCGAAGAAAACGTTTTCCATATACATAACCTTCAACGACATTAAATTTTTTTTTATATTATTGAAGATGACGTTTCAGTGAATATTTATATTCGTTTATTATTGTAGAAAACTACAATTATATGCCTTATTTTGGCTTTCCAAAAATAATCGGACGAAACCAATACTTTCTTATCACTACGTGATCAAAAAGTAAAAACAATCACACAATAATCATGATAATTAAATATTGTGTATATATAATTTTCGTAAATTGTGATAAGTTTGAGGTTACGTAGTATAAACGAATGAAGATTATTGTGAAATATAAATTGCTATATAAATCAATGAAATAGTTTCCATCTAGATAGCAAACAAAATAGGAATTAGTTCCATGAAATATTGTAAGTATCAATTCCGATGTAAATTTAGGCTGTCCTCCATCATATGTTTAATAATCATCATTATTGGCTTTTCTTTATCTATCATGTATTTGAGGATGCGAATACTGAGCGTAAGTGTCTGATGTTACTTACTAAAATATTTATAGAATAATATTATTATACCGTCATAAACAGATGAGCACCGTAAAATCAAACTTGAAATTGTGAGTTATTTATAGCGGAATGAAATGGATATATAAATATATATATATATATATATGTATGTATACTTGCATTGGTATGACGAGACAAAAACAGTAGAGAAAAATTAATTTTTGATAAACAAATAGGAACAAGAGATCGAAAAAATATATTGCTGTATCAACGTGAGATAATGGAGATAATACATGCAAAGTATGAAAGATACATTTACAAAAAAGTGATGATGATATAGTTTTAAAGTAAGTATACGTATGCAGACAGATATGAATATAGATCTATATGTAAGTATGCGCGTTGAGTGTAGTGGTAATACGCTTGGTGTGGGCCGCTTGTTGAAGTATAGGAGGAGAACGTTGTGGTTACAAGGATCGACCGGTCAGAAAAGTGAACTCGATCCCAGTTCGAATGCATCGAGTGGATATGTGCCAGCTTCACCATACACTACGCATGGCTATACAGTGAATCAATCAATTTGCAGATGAATGTAGCATACGGAAATTGTGGATATATTGTTGGGATTTTGAGTTAGTGATTATATCCAATTATCGTTGCTCAACAATGATTATATCCATTAAAAGTAGGTATATCAATTGATTAAATTAATTTTTTTCTAATTCATTTCATATTTTTTATAACTATCAAAAAAATATAGAAATAATCCTATGAATATAAGTTTAGTTACGTGAAATATTCAAATAGTATGATAATGCTGATTATATCAATTTAATAAATTGTAGAACAACTTTGTTATGATTCGTCATTTAGAATTATGGCCGTGGTGGTTGCTGTTTTCTAGCTGTCTCGCTACTTGGCCTCAGTATATTGACGAATACGATTCAATGAGGGTGGTACAGTGTGATGCAAAATGCACCAGATATTCACCAATTGAAGAGGTAAAATAAATCATAAATAATGTCTCTTTGTTTAATGGCATAATATTTGAGATATTATGATTACAATGTGTCGAAATGTATTTTCAGTAACTATATAAATGAAAATGGATAAAATGATAACACGTGTATTGGTGTATAATCGAAAAACAGGTTTTCATACCACATTGTAATACAAAAAGTGTATGTTGAATATGTGATTGGTCTCCAAACCATTCGGGGAACATTCTTCTCTCGCTCCATTCTCTTTGTTTCTCTTGCCCCCCACCCCTTCCTCCCTCCCTTTCCCATCACGGTATCATCAACAGGCGCATCGTCATCGGTTGTATATAAAAAGTGGGCCAATAAGTGCGCGAACCTGTTTTTTCGCGTCTAACTTAAAAGCAGTTTGTGTGCGGTTTTCGATCGTGTTCTCATCTATGTACAAGTTTGCATGTGTAAATTTATGATTGCGTATGTGTTTGTAGGGGGAGGGGGGGGGGGGGGGGGAAAAAACGGAAGTAATCACTGATACATATGTATATTGTAATTTATCCATTTTATTATCATATTATATAATAACAACATCTACAATTTAAATCTCCCACAATTAGTTTGCTTTGTTATTATTTTATTTTATTTTTTTATTATTTCAAGTGCATGGATATTTGTCTATCAGCAAATTATACAAAACCTGGAAATTGCCCTGATCAAAATTCAATGTCGCCGTTTGAAGCTGCTTGTTTAATTGCCTGCAACTTTGATTCTCAATGTGGAGATGTTACGAAATGCTGCACGAATAATTGTGGAATTACGTGTATGCGTCCGACAGACTTAGAGAAACGTAATGGTAAATATCTGTATATATACACACATAAATTTAAGATCATATTTACCACTCGATAAGTTATAAAGTAAAAACATAATTAAATATTATAGATTTACCAGAAATACCAGATACTATTGAAATTCGTAGAGAAAGAAGTAATATGGTAACACTGAATTGGAACATTCGAAAAAATACAAAGCGTCGAAAGATAATGGATGATGATTGGACAGAGTACGATCAGAGTGTCAGGTATCTAGTTGAAGAACGGCACGTACTGGGGCCACGTTTCCTCGAATCACGATTGAGTTCCTGGTCAGTGCGTCAAGTTACGAACAAAAATCACGTGCCAATCCGTGTTGGAATAAAAACCGGACATTGGTACCAGTTTCGTGTGGCTGCAGTAAATGAAATCGGCTCCCGCGGTTATACAGCACCTTCTAATCCATTCAAAACTGCAGGTAAATTTTATTTATAACACATATTTTATTTCAACATGACATATGTATATTATTCATAATGTGCATTGATGTGTTCATATTTTTTATTTTTCAATTCTGAAGAACCGAGAAACCCACGGGAGCCTCGTAGCTTGTCCTTAAGTGGGGCACATGTTCATGCCAACGGAAAACTTGGAATATTAATTCGCTGGCGACAACCACCATCAGACGTGCCAATTACATTCTATAAACTATTTTGGAGTAGAATCATACGCGGGCCCACTAACGACTCGATTCTTGTCTACCATCGTAGTGTTCCTAAAGTCAGTATAAATAAATATGTTCATATTCTCTCTGTTTTGTTTATTCTGTTCATTTATATTCACATTAATCGAAATTTAATTCAATTTTATTTAAGGACAAGAGTTGTTTTGAAATAAAAAATTTGGATATTGGTTGTCAATATTTCCTTCAAGTTCAAGCAATTTCAATTTATGGTGAACGTCGTTTGGCCTCGCGTAAGGCGTCCAAGGTGTTTAACAGCACAGACTACGTGAAATACGGTAGGGACAGAAGCTATAGGTAAGAATAGGTTCGATTGAGGACATATAAATATGTCGACAATAAGAGAAATTAATTTAACTTAGATATCTCAAATGGAGCACATATAAACAGATGAAAATATATGTTGACTTGAATTGATATAATTTGAAGCTAATATAGATGAGCGCACGGGCACATGTGATAAACATGATGCTGGTCTCCGAGTACGCAGATTCATTTGTCAATGTGGTGAAACGATTGAGACACGTCTTGTATGGCCCGCCGATCCTCATGCATCTGGTTATAACGTCAGTTGGCGAGAAGAATCGTGTTTTCATACCGCAAAGAACATGAAAGGCACCCACAATTCCGTATCAGCCACATCAATGTCTCAAACTACTAAGGTCAATTCTTATTTCACATGTTTGCATAAATTTAAAGAATATTGGTCCGCTGTACATCAATATGAATTAATTGCAAGATCACTTTCTCCTCTATTTTATTATTATTTTTTTTTTTTCACGTCGCAACAATATAATGAATTCGTTGTAATGGTAGCAAACAGCTCACTCAACGATGATGTGAATGCATAATTGAACATAAAGTTTGGTCCATTATAAATTAACACAATTGATGAAACATTGATTAATTCTGCATGGACATATTGTTTGGCAACAAATACATACAATAACATTTCGCATAACGATATAGAAATATGGAAAATCCAATACTGAAGCTTCAAAATGATATGCGGGCCAAGTAGCTTCATTAATTTTCAATGGATTCATTGAACTCCAGAGAGCTGCATTTTTTTCTCTTTCGCAGAACGAAGTTATCTTTCAATTAATGCTGCCTACGTACATGCACATATATATATGTATTGTTCATCAATTTTTACTTGTGATTTTATTTTATTACAATAGAACACACGATTGGATATTAAACGGTTGAAGAGGGACTGCATTTACTCAGTTAATGTTCGCAGCATTGATAAAGAAGTGAAGTGTGGCCACGATCATGAGAATGATTTAACATTAAATGACAATTGTTTACCCAGTAAACGTAGCATGGGTATCGAATTTGTAACATATGGTTGCGAGCGTTATCGTGTTCGTGATGGTGACGACACTGTCGCCGATGTTGATTTTCAAAAATGCAAAAGAAGAAAATCGAAAGTTAAAGAACTTGAAAATACATTTTTATTTTGACAATCTAAATACATTCACACAATGTATCATAAATAATTTTGCTCAATGAATAAATGTATTTAATACTTGAAATATCCGATAAATTATTGTAATTTTTCACGGACCTGATACAAAAGTGAATACGAAAATCATGAATACAAGCAATATATATGTAACTATCGCCATTAATTGATGAAAAACTGTTTCTGACAAATTTTTCACGAAGTTCATGACAATTGCATATTTTATATAATTATTCTTTTTTTTTTCGTTCCATTATTTATGATGTTCATTTCTCATTCATAATTATTATGAGCAGTGTTCGAATTTCTCGAAAAATGGCAAAAGATGAAAGCTATAAAAATATGATTCGAATTTCAGAATGAAATACTGTAATAATAAATTCATGAATAATTTAATCAACAGGAGATTTGTAATCTGGATGGCGTTCACATATTTTTATTGAATTTGTTTGTTTCAATAATAGTCATCGAGATATTGAAGGGTGGCATGTCCCTATCCTTCTCATAAGTTGTAACGATTTTGCGATGTTTTGTTTCATTTTTTGCTTTTGATTTTTCATTAAACAATAATAAATGAATATAAAATGACGATAGCAATAATATGTTTGTAAACAACATTGACAGAAGAATATCGTGACGCGTCTGATGTATAACCCAACAAATGATGATAAATCTTTCGTTCGTACGAAATTTGTGTTGGCCGATAATTTTCTTTCAGCGTTCCATTGTTCATCCTAACATTTCTGAATAAATTCACCTGATATAATAAACAAATAATCATTAAAATAATAATATAACTGCATATATTGTGTATGTGTGTGTGTTCACAAACCTGCGATTCCGAGATAGATAATTTTTCCGTCAAAATAAACCATGTGACTGCCTCCTCACATCCTGGCGTTGTTAATGAACCCTCATAACGATAATAACTTGTTCGATCTTTTGGTAGTAGCATCATTGGTACAACTTTTCGCTGCATCTCCACACTACTCTTCCCCACCCATTGAGAAACAGATTGCGTTGCTTTTAATATGCTATACAATTCGTCATTATCATCATCTGTCAACTGAAAATATGAAGAAAACAATCTTGTATTATAATCAAGTGACAAAAGCAATAGGTAATGTATTTCATTTCTTTTAGAAAACCTTGAAGAGAACTGCAACAACGCAAACTCCATTCTGGTAGTGTGAAGCGCTCGATACATTCCCATACTTTTTATCATAGTGAACGAGGTGAAGCTCAAGAGGATCACGAATACCATCAATAGTATGTTCAGCAGACCAATGAAAGTGTAATTGTTCAAGGACAAACGTTGAAGTTAAGCCACCGCCAGATAAATGTACTGGCACGCCAGATAATATAATTTGCACTAGAATAAAATGAAATCAAAGTATATTTGTATATAAGTGTTGAACTAATATGTATGCAAATATAAATATGATATATTTATAAATTAAATACATCAATAGACCAAAAATAATAAATCTAGTAGAATATGTATATCATTAATACTCACCATTATGTCCTGTATTTGTCAAAGTAGCAGAATATGCAAAATCATATCTGATGAATTTTAGTGAGCCTAAATCAGCTCTGACTGTGTGATCAGTGGTGATATCAATCGGTGATTGTCTCTTGCCGGATAGGCACAATCCTGGCCACGTTCGTGGACCTTTTCATTATCATATGGAAGTGAAACGAGAAAAAAAAAATTGTTTTGACATCTCATCAGTAATGCAGTGTATTAGATGAATAACTGTGAACCTAAATTAAATATATTTATATAGAACAGGAGAATTATACGATAATGGAACGGCATTACACAATTACCTATACATATATATATGTATATATATATACCTAAGAGCATTTGTAAATGGACAATTATCCAATCTGTTCTTTATGGCGCATCATTTCCTCAATCAGCCGGTCGGTACAAGTCGCATAGGCATGCTAACCACCGATTCAATTCAAATCCTATACCTGCCCCCACCCCATACACATGTATATATATGTATATTCTATCCCACATTACTATTTCTTCCTTTACTATTTGTACTATTATAAACTTGGCACAAAATATAGATATATACCTACATGCAGACTTGATATAACGCCAGCTATTGATATACATGAACTAGAGCAGTTGCCGTCCTTACGTTATATATATATATAAATTTATTCATACTCATGTGCACACATCCATTAAATTTATTGAAGTAGTTATATATTTCAATCGACTTGCTACACTCCAATATTCTCACACCCCGAGCTTTTGAATATTATATTCACTGTTTCATTAAAAATTATCCTTTCATGATTTACAAAAAGTATATTTTATATTATTATATTTATACTGTACCATCTTCTTCATTATATCCCCAATTATCATCGCTTTGATAGCTCAAGCGAATACCTAAAATACAATAATACATCAATTAATATTAATGAAATAATAGTGTTGTTTTTCGGCGAGAATGGCGAAAAAATTATGCCCGATTGCATTTATCAATACTCCCCTCAATATAAAAGACAAATGTATATATTATACTTATACATTTGTTGAATCATATATGAGTTTGCACACGTATCATCTCGTAATATTATAAATAAGCACACAGTATGTAAATTTTAAATTCGCCACATCAAACTGTCTATATATATATATATATATATATATAGGTAAGAGTAACACAATTTCGCACTACTTTATGTGTAAAGTTATGTGTTAAATTTTGTATCATCCCAAAATAAAATGAATATCCATCGGTGCTAACTAAAATAACTGAAAAGCAACCAGGAATTGCTTACCTGCAGATAGAAAAACAAAAGCAAAAAGCCAAAGAAGTTGCATCTTCAATATAATTGTTAATATTTAAATATGTACCACTAAATATCGAATTAAATGAAATAAATTAAATACACTATATAAAAAAAACAATGCGAAATTCATAAGAAAAAGTATATACACATATATGTGTATATATAGTTATATATTTGTGTGTATATATACATGTATGTTTGATAGCGAAAATAAAAAATGTTTAAAAAAGCGATAGGTGGTCGCAAGCCGTGCGACGACGGATCAACGACTGAAGATAATTCGTTGTTACGTGGTCAACCCCTGGGATATATTGCACAAGATCATTGGCATTGCCTCGCACTGTGCACTACTACAATAGCAAATGTGAGATGATGAGACACAGAGAGACATACACAGTAAAATAAAATGGGTGTGCAAGTATTTCATTTCTGTTTCAATGTTACAATATATACACACGAATAAATATATATATATATATATATATACTAATATATATTTGGACTGGACAATATTGAGCGTTTTGTTGGATGTAACCGCAATTGAATGTGTGCACAATACCAACTAGAGCAGTATATACACGTACATCTGTACACAGTTAAATCGTCAACATACACATGTATATGCACGAGCGGTCATTCCCTGTCGCATTACAAACCAACACATAAAAATACCGAAATAACAATGTTTGCATTCATTATTATCGACATTGCGAATGAAACATCCTCATTGACAATTGCCGTGTGAGAGTACATCTCCCCTTGTTCACTCTCCAAATATTGTGTATACATATGACATGTATATGTCGCAGTGAAATTGCAAAAATTCCTAATTTCATAAAATATCTAATGATTTAACTAAATTACGAAAAATTTTGTCTAATTTTCATTTAGTTGTAGTTTGTTAAAATACCCAGTGAATTGACTAATTTACGGAACATTTTGTCCAATTTTCTAGTTGTAATTGAACAAAATATCTAATGATTTGACTGAATTTCGCGAAATTTTCTAGATGTAATTTGGTTAAATTACTAAGGATTTGATAAAATTACGGATTTTGCTATTTCACTACGGCATATACACTATATACACATCAATATATAAATGGATTAGAAATAATTGGAAATTTCATTTAAAAAGTCATGGATAGTTGTGAGATAGAGACTGCTATAGTGATTACTACACCATAGCTCAGACATTTTTGTCACCATTGACCTTATTCGATTATATTTCAATTACTTTTAATATATTATATGTGTTCATTGCGCATGAAAGTAGCATAAAATTCATTCTAATTTATTCGTATAGGTTATATGGAGTGAGGGAGTAGTGGATAAAGGAGAAAATATAAATGAATCAGGGTATTCCCCCAACGCACTAACACGTGCAATTTCATTCAAGTTTATCATTGCATAGCTCCCACGGTGTATTAATGCAATATAGCACTATAGTATAACTAACAAGCACCAATTATAACATTTAATATTATTGTAAATTAAATATAATATATATTTTTCAATTATCACATAATTTTCAGACAATTCAAATAATAAATTTTTCGTCATAAAGGTGTTATGCTTATGGTTAAATTTAGTACCAATGAGATGTATAATATGCTGTTGTACAAAAAAAAATTATTATTATAAAGTGAAAACAGCAATGAATATAAAATGGTGAACTGAACTACTGAAGTATTATACACTGTAACCGCTGCCTAAGAATGTTGCTGTCGCTACTGCTGCTACTGTTGTACTATTACTACTACTACTACTACTACTACTACTACTGCTATGCTTTAATACATATTGTGGTTCTGTGGTGTGATGTGGTATGTTGATGCGAACAAAAATAGAAGGACCGCATGGAGGCGCAAGAAGCATTACCTATTCTACAAGCCATCAGCATAGGCAATATGTCTACAGAAGAAATACCATCTAATTTTGATTTGGTGAAATAATCTAAATAATTCAGTGTGATATATAATAAAAATGGCACGTGGACATATGAGATCGTCATTGAGAAGTCGTGAGTCATCTAGTACATCTACAGGAGTAGATCCAAGAGAAAAAATAAAGGACTGTTGTCGAAAGCTTGTGGCTTTTATGTGCACACAAGTTGGTGTTGGTGGATTGATTGTGGGATATGCGATAGTTGGTGCTATTGGATTCATGACTATTGAGACTCAAGATGAGTATGCTCACGTATTTGAATTGATGAAATTGCGAAAAAACTATTCAGAAATGCTATGGTCAGCCACTGCCGCTGATCATACAGTGAATATATTGAATAGAACAGCATTTGAACACCAAACAGAGCAATTATTGACGGAATTTCAAAGGAATGTGGTGATAGCAATAAAGAATGGTTATAATGGAAAAACAGTTGAGGAAGTTTGGTCACTTCCTGCTGCACTAATGTTCTGTTTGTCTGTATTTACCATGATTGGCTATGGTAACATGGTACCAAGAACGCCATGGGGTAAAGGTGCTACAGTTGTCTACGCCATATTTGGTATTCCACTTTATGTTCTTTATTTTTTGAATATGGGTAATGTACTTGCTCAAACATTTAGGTGCGTTGACAAATTGTATTTCATTATTTTTTATTAATTTTTAGTGGCGAATTCCTAATGATAAATAATAATTCGATGATATTGCCAAACATTTTTTAGATGGTTATACAGATGGTTCCACGAATGTACAGGACGAAAACGTTTAGGGCAACGTATTATCGTACCATCTACTGCCTGTTTATGGGTGATATTCGGTTATATTTTAGCTGGAACAGTTATGTTTGCACAATGGGAAAATTGGGAATATTTGGACAGTGCATATTTTTGTGTCACTTCCCTTTGTAAAATTGGCATGGGTGACTTTGTACCTGGTACAAATATTCTTGAAGCAAAAAGCGGAAGTCATCTTAAATTAGTGATTAATTTTATATATCTTCTACTTGGTCTGGGATTGGTAGCCATGTGTTACAATTTGATGAGAGAAGACGTTCGAGAAAAAGCTAGAGAGCTAAAAGAAGATATTATTGATACGTTCCAAGATTTCAAACATAAAATGATTACTTGTTGCCAAAATAATTCCAAATAAAATCAAAAATATCAATCAATTTTCAATCGCATGCCTCTGCAACATATATATAACATAATTAATTCTGGTATACCTAGATATATATATATATATAGGCACATAAAAATTAGTTATATTCTCATAAATGGTAAATTGCTGATGTTCACAAGTGAAATGGATAAAAATTCATTTCATTGTTAAGTGCACTGAAAATTTATTTATTTTCCCATTCAATATTCTCTGCACTAGTATATAATTTTCCGTATGATTGCCAAAAACAAATTTTAATGTGATAGTACGTGCCAAACATCCTAATTGACAACATACTGTCTATTGCATTTGCCATTTTACGATAATACCATGTGCATCCATATATCTAATCCATGTATGTGGATATAAGTATACACTTACTACTACAATCATGATAATTGTTGATACAGAGGTACAAGCCACTTATATATAAATGTAAATTGCATTTGTACTATAAAAATCCGATTTGTTCCACATTTCATTTTTTCTTCACTTATTTTCATAAAATTTTGTATAGCATATAAAAGAATGACATTATGTATATAGACACATATATATATGTACTATTACAGTATTAAAACAATGGTTTGTTTCAATTAATTCGAACAACAACAACATAAATATAATGAATTATTAATATATAAATATAATAATAATTTTTTCTTATTTTTAAAATATAGCGTTACTTAAATTATTCCAATTTTTTATAGGGATTTTTTATTCATTGTTGCCGTCAGTAGATATCATCACCGTCCTCATCGCTCAACCGATGCTATGCCAAGTACATCGACAGAGTAATATGCAAGGTATATGTGGTGCATGTGTACCAACATTTATGATGTTCCAGAAAGTTCGATAACAATAACAATCGCAATATTACATTCAAAGTTTCAATCATACACACATTAACTCTTGGATGCACACACGAACACACACGAACACAAACACACACGCCCAGACATACCGTAAGCATCTATGTGATTTGTATTTTATTTTTGATTTATATGTCGTCATGTGTGGTCAAGAAAATAAAAAAATGAGTGTTCAGGATACAGTGGCGATATTGACAAAGGAGTGTATACAATTGCGACGACAACTGCAAGACATCAACAATATATCAGAAAAGGAAAAAATTGTCCTCAAGCACATCAAAGACTGCGCTGAAAGTGATATACAAATTAATGACTTTCCAAAAGGTGATATTAATTTAATAATCTATTGAATTTTCGTTGTTTATTACTGTTTATTAATCCTTTCGCATGATAACAGCTAAACCTACTATTCCAAAATTATTTATACAATCATATAATAATAAAAATATATATGTGTAAGCAGTTGATCTGCAAACACATTCCAAACATATATACCTATATGTATAACTTTGATACATTTTCATCATGAATCACATTAAGGCAATGTCATCATCAGCCAGTGAAAACAAAATGAGTGAATCATTGAAAACATCTGACATGGAAGCCGTTAATATGACAACAATGACACCATCAAAAATAGAAAAAAATACAAATAATAATAGCAATTTATCAAATGATGAGAATGAGGAATACAATCGTTTGTTGGAAATGGAGAAGGAATTGGATGAAGAGTTGGCAAAATTGAAAGCGGAATTGGAGACAGGTACTCCAGTGCAAGAGACTATGGACAATCTTCATGAGTACAATGACATCAAGGATGCAACTCAAGTTGTTTTAGGGGCAATGGCAACGATGCACGGTGTAACAATAGCCAGTTTACATCGTGATTATGATGTACCCTTAAATGAAAAATATTGAAGATTCAATAAGTCAGTATTGAATCAGCAAGTTCAATATTATGACGCATATTGTCAATTTGCACATTATATTTATTTAGATACATACCATAGTAATGACATCACCATCATATTCATTGTGCATTTAAATTATCTCTAAATTCAAATGTTGTATATACAAAGATAATGATAACCTCTGTTTTTGTATCAAATTTGATTTTCTTTCCTATCATTAAAATTAATGACATTTCTCATTTTCATTTGTTTTATTTTGTGACTCTTTGTTTATATAAAAAGGCCGCGAATGGTTCAATGTTTCCGATGGGCTTTCTATAACGCAACATTTGGTTGGAAAAATTGTTGTACTCGATTTTTTCACTTATTGCTGCATCAATTGTATGCATATATTACCTGACTTATCTGCACTCGAAACCCAATATTCTATTGAAGATGGTCTTATTGTTGTTAGTATAAAATCAAAATCAAAATTATTCATACTAATGAATTATTGTTAATGTATATATAAGCACAAGTATAAATATATATATGGTTTTTGGTATTAATTAGATTGGAGTGCATAGCGCTAAATTTTCAAATGAAAAAGTTTCGAGTAAAATATTATCCGCCGTACAAAGATACAACATTGCACATCCAGTTATTAATGATGACAAGCTCTCTATGTGGCATGACATGGGGATCGTTTGTTGGCCAACTCTCGTTATTTTGGGTATGTTAATGCAGAACAAAAAAATGAAACTTCAACTAACATTCCTGTATAAAAATATATATAATACAATACTGGTTTATTAATTTGAAAAGGACCAAAAGCTCAACCACTTTTTGTCCTTGTGGGAGAAGGTCATCGCAATGAACTCATTACTTATACCAAAGTTGCGTTGGCCTACTTTAACTCGTTGAAGCAGATATCAAATCATGAAGTATTACTGAGTCCAGCGCATCATCTTCTGCCAATATCCCAAAATGTTTTGCTATTTCCTGGTAAAATACAGACCTTTATCATCAATGAACGTGAAACAATCGCCATATCAGATACTGGCAATAATAGAATTGTAGTAATGAAACTCGACGGGATGATAGATCACATAATTGGTGGATGTTCACCGGGATTTAAAGACGGTGAATTTCATGAGGCACGATTCAATGCACCCCAGGGCCTCTGTATTTTCGATAACTCTATCTACATTGCCGACACTGAGAATCATGCAATAAGACTTGTAAGATATCAATTCACCAATTATATATATATCATTTATGAATTATATATTATTGTAGTTACATAGTTTGTGAATTGTAATTTTTCTAATTAACGGGACAGATTGATTTGAAAAAAAAAATTGTTACAACACTAGTGGGCACTGGATCACAAGGCCACGATTATACTGGTGGAAATCATAGCAAGGACCAGGCACTGTCTTCACCCTGGGATGTAGCAATTTATCATCACAATCAAGATAGCGGAATTGTTCCAGTGGTGTTGATTGCAATGGCTGGCACTCATCAAATCTGGGCACTTTTTCTTGATGATACTGTTTGGTGGAAAAACCGGTGAATTGCTGCATAAATATTATTCTATCCATAAACGCACCTTCACGTTGTCATTGTATTTTAAATAACACTTGTAGAATGTATAAAGCTGGCATATGTGCGGCAATTGTGGGAAATGGTAAAGAAGAGAACAGGAATAATTCATATCCACATGCTGCAAGTCTTGCCCAACCTTCGGGTCTCGCAGTGGCACAAGAGCTTCAAGTCGCATTTTTCGCAGACAGTGAGAGTAGCGCCATCAGGAAAGTCCATTTAAAAGATGGAATGGTGTCGGGTGTGGCTGGTGGTGATAGAAATCCATCTGTAATTCATAATATAACTTATGCATATACCATCTAAATTATCAAGACGATATCATTTCTATACCACTCATTTATTTCTTTAGAATTTACATGATTTTGGTGATATTGATGGAATCAAACACTCAGCCAAGTTGCAACATCCTTTGGGAGTAGCGTGGGACTCATCTAAAAATGTCCTTTACGTTGCCGATACGTATAATCATAAAATCAAAATTATTAATACTTTTGGAAAGTGTGAGACTTTATATGGTCATGGAAAACCAACTGATGATCATTTGGTAAATATGCATTGGACTTTATATATGTATTGAGACGAAAGTAATTCGTTAATTTTTTTCATCACATAGTGATAATGATAAAAAGATGTGATGAACAGTAATTAGAAATATGATATTTCATAAGTCGTTGCTGTTAAGATAACGATAAATCGCAATGACACATTTGAATCCAACTTGCGGTTTGACTGAAAGTTACGGTTATAATGTTTTTTTACGATTGAAACAGTGATACATTACCGATGTGATGGACAATATCGGACATCTACTTCTTGTCAATTGTTCGGCATTCATGTAATCCATAATATTTACATAGAATTATAAAAAATTCGATATTCTTCATCATATTTTGTTATTGTTTATATTTTCAAATCTTCCATGCTTATTTCTCATGTTATTATTTATGTATGATTTATGATTTAGTTTGATGAACCAAGTGGTTTAGCCATCTCAACAGAGAACAATACTCTATTAGTTGCTGATACAAATAATCATTGTATTAAAATTATTAATAGAGAAAGCCATTCCATAAGGACAGTAAGTCAATTTTTTCCCACAATAACATAAAACTAACCAAGTACTGACTTAAAATTTGTCTATTCTTCACAAGATATCGATCACATTTCCACAGTTATCTCTGGACGTCCACAAATGTTCAACCACAAGGGCTTTCAATTTTGTTATTGAATTGAACAACAAAAAGTCAAAATTATCCATTTCACTAGTGGTGAAATGCGATTCAGGCGTCAAATTAACGCCGGAAGCTCCTCAAAATTGGATATTACATTCCTTGCCTCTCACCTGGAATGCCGTGCAATCAAATGGACACATTGAATCACCCATCGTTATGGAAGCACCTGAAGAAAATTCCGACACGAGAATTCATATTAGGCTACATTTAATCATATGCAAAACTATTGAATGTATACCGAAAAGTTTTGATGTTATTTTCAATGTGAAAAGAAAATCGGATGCTCCAAATTTTGTAGATGAATGTAAATATTTAAATATTAATTGAATTTATCATACATACATCTACATACACACACAATCATATACATAATATGACCATGTATAAGTAAAAATAAGTACATATGTGTGTATAAATTTTACTGTTATTTTTTAACTGTATTTCAAACTAACACAAAAAATTATTATGTATTCATATTATGTAAAAACAATTTCCAATTATATTATAATATAAAATGATCCGTAATTTTGTGAATTTTAATTTCTCATACCAGATACAATCGATTACGAAAGAAACGTTTTATTATTTACTATTTATTATAATTGTTCTATTGCACAAATGCACAAAATAATTATCATTTATCAGTAAAATTGACACCATGATTTATCCAATTTATTCTAGCATCATATTGTGCAATTCAACATCATAGTCTTAAGTGGTACGTATACATGATGATGAGCATATCAATAGTATGCTTTATATTCGATTTCGAAAAAGGCAAAAAAAAGAATGGAGAAACTACATATATTTCTATCCAGTTGTATTTTCTTAATTTATATATTAACGATTAATGATATTTCTCAATAATATATATCATTGTTCATGCGATAATTTTATTAAGATTATCTAGATTATCCGGATGATCTAAATTATCTTGATTATTAATTTAATAATTCGAAACTCTATGCACGGAGTACTGTTGCTGCCATCTTTGAAGAAACAGCGAGATGTTATTCAAGATCTTAATAGATAATCGCATCGAAATTATCTAGACAATTCCGATAAACTTACGTAGATAATTTAGTTGAAATTAACTAGATAATTGTGATGAGATTATTTAGATAATTTAGATTTGATAATTCAGATAATATGAATAATCTGGAAAATCTTACCAAAATTACTTAGATAATCTCATCAAAATTAACTAGACATTTTCGATAAAATAACCTAGATTATTAAATTGAAATTACTTAGAATTATTAAAACTATCTAAATAATTGTGATGAGATTGTTTAGATAATTTCGATAATCTAGATAATTTAGATAATCTGGATAATTTAGGGAATTATCTAGATAATTTTATCAAAATAATCCATATAATTTCATCCAGATTATCTAGATAACTTTCAAAATTATCCAGATAATTTTAATAATTCTAGATAATTTTATCGAAATTATCTATCTATCTATATATATATATAGAACATTCCATGCGATTTCGGGCTGTGAATTTTAACGGGCAATAGTGTGGAAAAGGGCTAAAGTCCCATCTAGTGTGAGAAAATAACCGTAGGACCCAAGGCACAATCGTCTCTTGAGACTATTACCTTGAGCCGATATTTAGAATTTTTTCTGGCTTTCCCCTCTCTCATATCAATGGCGTCAAAATACTGCTCGCTCATTCGCTATTCTTACTTAACTAATAATTCAAAAACTGCTGTATCGTTTTGAATATAACATCGATACTCGGATTCAGGATGGTCACAAATATTGTCATACTTTTCGACTGATTATTTATTATGAAATAATCAGTATAATAATATTGTTAGTCATGGAATACAATGATTATATTTCAAAACTTATGACTGATACGATATAATGATTAAAATAGAATTCACTACCAACAATTTGTGTTGGCGCAATGGGTAAATACAAATATAAAATATAGTTCACATCCCGTGCGTTCAAATTTCATTATCGATAAACATTTTTTAACGTCAAAATAATAAATTGAATTCGCCAATGATTAAAGCGAAATGATATAAATACGAATAACATCATTAATATTTAATATAGTGCAATTCTCTCAATTTTTCCTACTATTCTGAATATATTTTAATTCAAATCATATTCGATCATTTATATCCTGAGATGATCATATATATTTATACCTATCTGTAGATATTTATCTTCAGATACGTGCATGTCAAACTTTATTTTCATTGGAATGTACACCAAGGCCGTTGAGTATGGATTAAAAAATGTATCTGTATGCATTATATATACCTGATGGGTATAAATAACAAAGTGTTGATGATATCATATCGATAAATATAAACTATATACATATAAATATATACTTATATATATAAAAATTATAAGCATAGTACAAATGACCCATGACAATGAAATAAAAGTGAACATCCGATGAAAAAATAACGACGAAAAGTTCAATGGAAGACTCAACTTTGAAATATTATATATATATATATGTTTGATTCTTTGCGTGCACGGACATGTATGTGCGCATGTTAAGAAAGGAAGAGAGCATAGTTAATCTGGAATTTTACGCCGGTTCAACTGAGCGTGACATCAAAGAAGGAGATTTTCTCATATATACACCTGCATAAATTTGTTAGGGACTAAAATGTATCATTGCGCGAAGAGTACATGGCATGGACATACATATGCACAGTATATAACATATACCGCAAATGGGGAATGAGTGTAAATGGAGTTTCTTAGAAGTTGTAATAAGTTTGAGAACTATTATACTCAAATACATATAAATATTTAAATAATAGAATATTGCATAGGAGTTTAAGTGAGACAAATGGAAAAATCAAATTTATCTTTTTATTTCTTTTAAGAATATACATAAGACATACATAAATACATACATAAATACATACATACATTTTGACATATGTACAAGTATGTATCCACATATAGATATACATAATCTGTGTATTTGGATAGGTTTGGGCACAACGACCGCTTTACCGTTAATTCTATAGAAAGACCTGTATAGTATATGTATATATGAATTCTATAAAGTACACATGTACAATACATGGTGCTTTCATCCACCGTATATAATAACAATATATATCTAACACTTATTTATCAATGTGAAGAACACTCCTTTCCTTTTTCTTTCAAATACCCTCACCATTATTTTATCTGGTAATTTTTTTCATCTTCTGTTTTCATTCAAACCCAATTCATTTCTATTAATCATTGTCACTCTGTATTGCTCAATCAATATATTGCATAATACGATATTGATTGTATATTCATGGGAATAAAACATGAGGAAATGGACAATAGTATTTATGATATAATGCTTATATACTTTGGTGTCATCGACATCATGGAATGAAACATATTCAATAATTCAGTTTGAATCAAGTGTACCTTCTTTCTATACATCAACATTATCTTATGCCATCACTCCTATTATACCTACAGTATTAATTTTCTTTCCCATCATACTACATATGATAAATATATATTTATACATAAACCAGTCTACACTTTTTGTTGCTTATCATAACCTTCTTGCTATAACTCTCAATTTATTACCAATTATTTCAACACACATACTTACATATCCAAATGCAGATGTGCATAATATTCCGCAAAAAACATTAATCTATGCATGCATACATCATACTTTTATATATATATATATATATATGTTTGTTGTATATGTTATATTCCTGTATATTGGAAGACTTCCCAACACTGGTTGCGGCAGTCCCTGTCTCTATTCTACCTCCCTCTCATCTGTCTGTTCTCCATCGCACTCTCGCGGTCGCCGGGTCTCCATATCAACCAAGGGCACTCACGTCGCAGTGTACATTCATCTGGGGTTCGTGCCGGCTGCTGGATAGGGACTAAAATCAATTGAATTGTCTTGTCAATTCAAACACTACATTTGTTGAAATCACCTTTTCAATAAAAATAATAAAATTATAAAATATTACGTAAACTAATGAAAATAATATATAGAAAAATATACGTACTGTATGCGTTGAAGAATAGTGAATCAAAGATAAATAACGAAGACGACAGTGAAAAACATAACAACGAAAGGTGAGGAGAAATAAGAAGTAGAAGAGATAGAGGAAGAAGAAGAAGAAGAAGAAGAAGTAAAAGAGTGAGAACAAAACTCCGCAACGACTTACAACGGGTCACTACCCTCCGTTCAGTAGCAAGGTCAACTGCAAGATCGTTCATACTCCGATCAACGTCTGAACGATAACCAGATTATTGTCTGGTAATAACACTCATCTGCAACTATAACGAAATTATAGCACAATTAAATCAATTATTAATCAATCATCATTCAACAAGATTTAATTTTGTGCCCATCCAGCATAATTTTATGATCGATTTCAAACACGAGAACAGTAAAGTAAAATTTCACACGTGAGTTTTTAAATTTTATAGTTCAATTTAATTCAAGAGCAATTACCGATAAAATACTTTTTTTTTTTTTTTTTTATAGTTACAAAAAAAAAAAGTAAAAAGAAAATGAAATGAAGTGAAATGCAAAAGTTGTTGTTTTTTTTT
>CAJUYH010000726.1:0-58714 GCA_910591685.1 Galerucella tenella
CAAAATACCGCTCGCTCATTCGCTATCCTTACTTAACTAATAATTTAAAAACTGGTAGATCGTTTTGAATATAACATCGAAATTCGGATTCAGGATGGTCACAAATATTGTCATACTACTTGCCGGTCATTTTATGTAAGACACGGTGTATACCAGAGAATCACTGTAACAAGGTGCACCATAAATAGCTGTTTACCTATACAAATTTTCTCCAAAAAAAGCAATTCAACCATTACATCAGAGAGCGAAACACCTGCCGCCTAATTCCGCTGTGAAAGGATGAATCAGGTAGTCGCCCGACTCTGAAATTGAGTGTGAGCGGCGCGCACGTTCAGTGCTATATCTCCCTTAGTTTTGCTCCAATTTACTTGAAATTTGGGTACAATATTTTTCCATTTATATACTCGTACATGATAATGCTACATTTTTCAACTATTTTGTATACCACTGCATTCATTATCATTCGATATTAAATAGACAGCAATTTCAGCTCTTTATATTAAATTCGATTTATGTGACCCCAACATTGAAGACTGTCGTCAATTTGAGGAAAGTTCTGACTATTATATGTCAATAACTTCATTTCATGCTTCCTAAAAAAAAAATAAATGAATAAAAAACGTTGTTTGTAATCGTTCTCATTCGGGACATTCTATGCGATGTCGGGCAGTGAATTTTGACAGGTAATGGTTGTGGAAAAGGGCTAATGTCCCATCTAGTGTCTGAAATTAACCGTAGGACCCAAGGTACAATCGTCTCATGAGTCATTTACCTCGGGTCGATATTTAGAGTTTTTTCTGGCTTCCCTCTCTCTCATATCTATGGCGGCAAAATACTGCTCGCTCATTCGCCATTCTTACTTAACTAATAATTCAAAAACTGCTAAATCGTTTTGGATATAACATCGGAATTCGGATTCAGGATGGTCACAATCATTGTCATACTACTCGACGGTCATTTTATGTAAGTGACGATGTATATAAATATGTGCATAAACAGAGAGAAGAATGGTATGTATATATATATATACATATATATTTGTCAAGAATACACCAAGGTACATATGGAGAAGAGAGGTTGGAATAAAAGGAAATGAAGTAGACATATGGAAAAGAGTATTCAAATACATAAAAGACATACTGGGCATGGAAGATGAAGGTGGCCGAAAATTTGCTTGAGAGAGGAAATAACAGGAAGATGGAATATCTACAAAGTGGGGAGAAAGATACTATAAGAGTTAGGAGAGTACGGAATCTGCAAAGATAAGGGCGAGGGTAAGATGTGGAAATGTCGAATTAATGGGGAAAAAAAAGAGCGGAAGATTGGAAATACAGAATGCGTACAGAAGATGAAACCATAGAACAGATTTTCGAATGTAAAGAATTATGGGAGCTGCAGCAGGAAGAAACAAAGACAGAAATAAGAAAGAGGAAGAGAGGACAGCAAGGGGAGAGATTAAGAAAAAAGATAATAAGCGAGTTAAAAAATGGGATAAACAAAGATATCTGCAAATTCGTACGAAAATTTGAAGAAGTGATAAAAAATAAGTGCAACAAGAAAAGTGAAAATGGGGAAGGAGATAGAGGGAAAGGAGAAGAATAAAAAAGGGAAGGAGAGAGAGTAGAATAAGTAAATAGTCGAATATGAAGAAATCAGCGGATAATGTGAGTGGGTATGTGAGAGAAAATATAATATGGAGCATTAAGAGAGGTATATAATGTAAGAAGGGAAATTGCAATGACCTGAAAAGGAATGTAATGAAAATGTTTAATAATAATAATAATATATATATGTTTAAGATTGCCGCAAATGATATTGTATGACTTTAAATTTAGATTTCATTCATCCCGGTTCATTTTATTATTAACCTTATTTATAATGATACAGAAGTTACAGATATTTTCCCGACAATTGGTCAGTGCGTATTAGCTCATGCACGCGTGAGACACACAATTATGACTTGTGTGGATCGTAAAGCCACTATCACTTAGATTGTCTTTTATACACTTCCCTCACAGCACGTATATTCACAATAGCACACACAAACGAAGACAGTCGTTGAGCCGACGGTCAGAGACAGAAGATGATACAACCCGTGGATCGTAAAGCCACGTGTGGCATCAGCTTTAGGTTCGATTGCACGTTCAATTATGATTAATTGCAAATACAGTAGATGAGCGGCAGATGAAAGTACAGATGGTTCAATCGAGGCGTCACTTGATAATATATGCACAATTTATTCAACACAGAATTCAGTGAGATGGCAGAGTAACGCAAACACGTGACGCACAGTGTAGAGACAGCGAGTCTTAGTTCGTAACTGATTGCGTCAGGTGCGTGTAATGATAAGTAGCAGCTGAGTTGCGTTCTTGTGGCCAAAATTGACAAAGCGACCGCTGTACTTGTCGTAGGACCTTGAAAAGTCGAGAACATTCTCGAACATTATATGTATGTATGTAAGCCAAATAGCCAAGCTATTTATCACTATCTGCGTATAATAAAAAAAAACATGCGATTCACAGAAATGTTCATTTTTTGCCTAGAAAGAAACGATTATTGTGCTTATTGAAACCGTCGAAGGCATTGTTGTATTCTAGAAATGATTCAAGCTTATAATTGTCTTACATAAATGAATATATCATATTGCAATAGCTCTTATCCAATCTATCGAAGATAAAGAAATTTTTGATGATATTACAGCCTTCTCAATATTTTGAATTTATAAATATCTGATTTGATTCGCTTTACTCACATAATTTCTTGTTATTTTAGATTTTTAAATAAATACATCTCAATTCTCATTATTCAACATTATATAATACTTATAGTTATGACTTATGAAAAATATATGTTGACCATATATTTCATCCTCGAACTGTCATGTATATTCCGACATGAAATTTTAAATAGTTTGGAATATACACCCTCATATCATACACATACCAAGCTATTTATGCATTTTACATTATTTCACAAACACATCTGACATTGTGTATACATATAAATTAAATGTTACACATAATAATTATTAGATATAATTCAAATGAAAAATGAATTCTTATACAGTATAGCAGTATTCGCCAAGTATATAAATTATTTCTTGAATATAATTAATATATTTTGACATACATTTTCACGTAAGTGTAGAAATTTGCATGAAAGGAACTCTGATAATTCAGAAAATATTGGATAAAGTAATATGATATTTTCGTGAAACATAATATTAATAGAGTTAATGTAACAAAAAAATGAATATAACTCAATAATTTTCTTTGGTGTGTCTTATTATTCCACGGTTTTTTATTTTACAGCGACCATCTAGTATATATATTTTTTCACGCGAAGTAGATGGAGGTAACAAAAATGACTGAAGATACAATAACATACTATCACATTTTTGCTCGGGAAAATATTTGCGGCGAATTCACATTGTATAAGATTGAGATGTTTCCCTCTACTATGCGCGTTATCCTCTCTGCCCACGCGCTCCACATCGATGCCCCCGTAGTCTTCACACCGACGTTGTGAATATCACTTGTGTATCAGTCGACACGTCGCATCGCATAAAGACGAGTCGCATCGAACCATAACAGTTTTATTTCATTGATCTTGATATTATTAAACGTGTGCCGCATCATTTATATTATTCGTTAACTAGAAATAAATATATAACTTGGACGATACAATTAAGTTGTATATCGACGTTTGTAATTCAATTTAATAATTGCGAATTTCACGAAATCAACGTCATATAATCACATACATATATTATTTCTTCGCTTAACTTTCTAACGCAATCGTGTCCAATAAAATTTTGCTCCGACATAGTATTGGTCGCAACTATATATTTTTGAATTTTTGTTGTGAAAAACGACGTCTCGATACTTTCAGTGATATACATCAGGAATATATATGGGAAAAACGAAAATATTTTTTATACATTTATTTATCGTCGCTTGTATCAGTTCCTCGGTATTTCATCAAATAATTGGTAAGATTTTTATATTAATATATGACTGACATTTATGTGGGATTTTCTGCTTATACGAGGGAGTACTAGGCCGTTGTCTGATTTAATAAGTACCTTCACTACTGTAATCTGATCCTTCTTTCACATGCGTCTTTTTCAACAATATCATAATGGGTAGAAAAGGTATATGTAATAATGGAAGCAGTCTCTGTATTTGTAACATATATACAAACATAATTATGTGTTCGTAAAAGAATCCATTCATCAAATGGTATTATAACAAATTTTTTCTCGAATCAGTCAACCATACATAGCGTAGAATCGATAATATTGATTTCTGGCTTATCATTTTACACTAGATATATGAATTTTAGATAAGCAACATACACCAACTAAAAGTGAAAGGATTCTTAGGCACAGTGAATCTTTTTTTAATTTCCATTTTCAACGATAAAAAGCTCATGATTTTCTGCTTTTTTCTATTCAATTGCATCGTATGTTTATATATTATAGATTTCAACATCGAACAGGTATTATAAGTTTTTATATTCTCTTTGCCACATACTTTTTTTGTTTCTATTTTTTTTTTTTTATTATCAGTTTAAATTGTTATTATAGTTGTGGTGGAAATATATGAATACTCTTGATATTGTGTTTTATGTCAAAAAGGCATTAGAAGATATTCAAATTTCCCGACTTGCATGTATGTGGCTGCAGTGAATTATTCATGAATCCATCTTCATTACAGCTCAAAACGATAAAATGGAACGTTATTTTGTTTCCAGCGATGATAGATGAAAGAATATTAAATAATCTCAATCAGAAATTAAAACTCTTGTTATTGAAACTTTTGTGTTTTATCAGAGTATACTACCAGTATTTAAAAAATAATATGAATAGTTTCATACCAGAACTAGCATCATAGCAAATATTGAAATACCAACTGACATACATCACAGCAAAGATAGGATATGTGCGGTAAAATTCTAAGATATATGCAGGCATTTCAAAGACAATATTGCGATTGTGAAAAAATTCTATTTGGAATTGCAAAAGTCCAGAGTATGAAAATAAAATGCAATGAACAGAAACCTGTATATAAAACTAGGAAAACAGATAAATCTGAACACAAATTCACTTTATTTTTGACAACTACAATTTCTGTTTCATTGATAATGTTGTAGATATGTTAAAGTGATTGTTGGATATAGAAAAAAAAATCGTACACTATTGATTGGTGGAGTACATTACTCTATCATTGAAACTGCTATCGAGCTCTCTCATTAAACTAAAGTCACTCTTGGGCCAAGCAACCATATCATTTACCATTTTTAATTACTCCACCATTACCAAGCCCACATGCAGAAGTAAACATTTCTTCATAAAATATTTCGATCTACCGGTTTTCAAATCTAACTTGTTTTCATTAACTATTGAACACAGTTAATTAATATTGAACATTAGTAATTTCATCATGAATATTTATGCAGGAGGAATATAAAAATAATATTGATTTAAAATATGTATATTACAGTCGGTATAGATATATCCAAGAATCTATAGTACACTTGAGAAGTGAGATTACGTTGAAATAAGAATCTGATAGCACAAAATATCACGGCATTTTTTACTTTTCATTTTATTCTGTTTTCATACGTCACATTTTTTTTATAGTTTTTACTCCTCAATATTTAATAATTTATTATCATTCATTGAAAAATTTCTTAGATTTTTTTTTATTCATTTATGAAGATATTTAAAACTCATCATGAGAAAAAAAAAAGATATTAAACCAAATCTGGCTTTCCCCGTCCATGGGCCATTCGTTTGTTTTTTTGTGTTTTAACAAATTCTCATCTTCATTACTGAACAACTGTATCATTAGAATTTTTATTTGTTTACATTTGACTTCTTGTTACTGTATTCAATCAATTCGCCTTCCCCAATTTTCACTTTGAATGGAAAATTCATAGATGTCATTCAACTATACTAAATTATTCAGTGTGTATCGTAGTGGATTATCAAAATATTATAATAATATAATATTATCAAGGCCGGATATAAATAAAAATATAATATGTGATGAGGACATTAAAATTTCCATCGAATTTACCAAGCTGTTTCAAGATTTGCTTTGGCATCAACATCACGAACGATATTTTTCGATAAACCCATCCAAAGTTTTCACATAAGGTTAGATTGTCATCTAGGACTCCCTTCGAAATTCAATTTTTTTCATTCTCACGAATATCAAATTAAATTTATTGTACTAGTATCCGAGGAACATTATACTCTCCAAATGGCATAGATCATATTTCGTATAAACTAAAAAATTTCCCATTTACCCAAAACCAAATTTTATCAGATTCTTGTAATTTTTTCAACATTACCTGATGGCGAATGATAATAATATCAATTCCACTCACAATATCGTTAGAGGAATAAAACTTTCAATCAATATAACCTGGCAATCGATCAATCGATATAGCGATTTTTTCTCTCCCTACAGGGAGTCTTCACAATGTGTCATGTTTATTCCTCTGTATATATATATATATATATAATAAACATCACCTCAAATTACTTCGCCACAATAAAAAACATTCTTTTGATACTGATTAAATAACGTAGACTATCGCTCAATTGGAATTTTTTATTAGAATGTAATAGCAAGTGTATCGAACTTAATGGGAATAAATGGAATGTTTTTAACATCAGGGCAAACACAAAATAAATAACTTGCCCTTCATGTAATATCTTTTCTTTACACTCAATTTATCCTCATAAAATGACATCACAATGTAAACTATTCAAACATCTCGAGCGAATTAATGATAAAGTCGTTGTTATTCAACAGACATTGCACGTGTCAAGTGATGAAGAAGAATATACGTGAGGCCCTTTGTCGCATTCATTATATAATTGCTGAAGCATTTACAAACATTATAACATAACACAGATATAAACATCATATGTGATATTGAAACGCGACTTATTTTCAACATGACCAAAAAAAAATCTGCGTTTTAATTTACACATCAATTCATCATATTCTACTTATGTTATATATAAATAGTATTTTCAAGTCTGAATATTTTTATATAAACCTACATTCAATCATTTTCCGACTTATTTCTCATTTAAAACTGTTTATATTATTCTGTCGGAAAAACGCACTGCCAAAGTTGACATATTCACGTCCTAACTGATTGCTTTTCAGCTGGAACTGGTATCGCACAATTATGCACATTATTCCGATTCTATGCTATAAGCACAACTGCACTTTAAGAATGAAAACAAACGCTGAAAAATTTTAGCATGGTATTATACCCACCCAAATAAATTTTAGAGACACATTAATGAACTTCTACAATATGATACAGTATACGAATTTAAGTTATAATTGTAGCTGACGTAGTATAATAACTTAATAAGGTTCTTAATTGTTCACCATCACACGTTACATCGTAAGATAGAAGAGAATTATAAACAGCGTTATTGCACGATAAATGGATACCATTTTTGTTAATATTACGAAAACAAGAAATGAGAATAATTACGGAGGACAAATGATTTCAATTATATGTAAAGGCCGATGGATGTACTTTAGTAAGTGACTCAATCATACCCTATATGAGTATACCTATTTCATATCGGAGCGTCGAATTTTATATGATTTAAATAATGCATTACACAAATATATTTTCCAAGCAGCTCGACTATATTTTATAGAATTATTTAGAATTAATGTTTGACACCAACAACAATTAGTTGTCATATACGTGCATATTATGATTCATAAAGTCATTGAAAATTTGAGAACTTGATAATAGGATCGCAATCGGTTGAACGACCATGAAAATTATGATGTGCAGCATCGAAAATTAACTTACAGTTGGTTAGTCACTTTGACCGTTCTCTCTCGTAGCAAAAGTGAAGTTTATTACCATGGAATAAAGATATTCTTTAATATTCTAAATTAGCTAAATCAATTAATGACTTGATAATACTTTGGCTGACGGTGGCACGTGAATCTTTAACTGTTAGACTATGAGACGTAGGTGCTATGCAATCCATTATTTTAATTCGATAACAGTTAGCACACCAAACAGCGAATCAAAATGTCGCTTGATTCACCCACCATCCCCAGATACGATTAATCCCTCATTAATAGCTATTACTCCATCATTCATTGTGTTTCTTCCTTCACATTATTTCCAACGTTTTATTCATTTTGTATCTATCTCACATTTAAGAGCACAATGGTATATTTCTAATTTTAAAAAAATAATGATTTTTGACTTTGAACCCGATAATTAATATTATGCGCGTTTCGACATTATCCAAATTCTTTTCATTTTTCATTACTTCTACTTTCTTTCTTATCACACTATCAGCGATCAGGGAGTATTAGCTTCGTTCAAATTTCCAAACACTATAATATCTTCGCATTTTTTTGATAATCCTGAATTTATGAAGGAGAATAAAAAAAAATATTGATTTTAGATCGAACTTATAACTCTTGAGAAAATGACATTTATACGTATCTGAGCTTACATATAAATATATAATCCGCGTACATACCCTTGTGAACAAACCATAGTATTATAATATCACCTTTTTTTTCATAGAATCATTGAATTTTCATTATTATTCATTGCGTTGACTTACATAAATTGCATAAATGAATGAATGAAGAACAAATTTTATTTGTTCTTCATTAATTATCATTATTAATATTATTATTCTTATTTTATTTATTGAAGAACAAGTTGGTTCAACTATCTATTTTGGGCAGCTGTTAGGTGAATTCATGACAATAAAAGTTATATACCAAGTATGCGATATCTCCTACAATTGGAAATTTCAAACTCACGAGTGCAAGTTTGACCATTTTGACCTCCGCCATAGTTTCGCTCATAACTTCCGACATTTGTCGAATTTCTATTATATATATGTATACACTTTTATATACATGTATATATTTCTGTATGCATATATACATATATATATACATATGTATATAGATGTATATATACCATGTTTTGCAAAAAATGGCCGTCGAGTAGTATGACAATATTTGTGACCATCCTGAATCCGAATTTCGATGTTACATTTAAAGCGATCTACCAGCTTTTGAATTATTAGTTACGTAAGAATGGGGAATGAGCGAGCAGTATTTTGCCGCCATAGATATGAGTGAGGGGGAAGCCAGAAAAAAACTCTGAATATCGACCCGAGGTAAATGTCTCAAGAGATGATTGTACCTTAGATCCTATGGTTATTTTCTGAGACTAGATGGGACTTTGGCCCTTTTCCACAACCATTACCCATCAAAATTCACTGCCCAAAATCGCATAGAATGTCCTATATATATATAAATGAATAGATAGATAGATACATAATTTAGATAATTTGAATAAGATAAATTTAGATAATTTAGATAATTGACATAATTCAGATAATTTAGATAATTAAGATAATTTAGATGAGATAGTCTAGATAATTTTAATAAAATTATCAATATATAACTTACTCTAAAGTCGTTTTGTACACCTAATGAATATCGATTTTCAATATATCGAAAATCAGAATTTGACATATCGAAAGTGGAAATTCGATCTATCGAAAATCGAGAATCGATATTCATTAGGTATACAAAACAACTTTGGAGTAAGATATATATAGATAATTTTATTAAACTTATCTAGATAATTTTGAAAATTATCTAGACTATCTCATCTAAATTATCTTAATTATCTGAATTATCTAAATTATCTAGATTATGTAAAATTATCTTATTCAAATTATCTAGATTATCTATCTATCTATCTATTTATCTAAACATATATAGGACGTTCTATCCGATTTCGGGCAGTGAATTTTGACGGGTAATGGTTGTGGAAAAGGACCAAAGTCCCATCTAGTGTCAGAAAATAACCGTAGGACCCAAGTTACAATCGTCTCTTGAAACATTTACCTTGGGTCGATATTTAGAGTTTTTTCTGGCTTCCCCCTCTCTTATATCTATGGCGGCAAAATACTGCTCGCACATTCGCCATACTTATTTAACTAATAATTCAAAAACTGCTAGACCGTTTCGAATATAACATCGCAATTCGGATTTAGGATGATCACAAATATTGTCATACTACTCGACGATCATTTTTTCCAAGACACGATGTATATGTATATAATAATTTCTATAATACATAAAATCCATACATATTATCTATATGACGGAATTTCAAGATAAACATGTAAATGTATTAGTTGATAAACTTCGAATATTAACATATATTTTTTTCTACATGCACTGACAAAACAAAATTACATACAATCACTCTTATATATTATAGCAACATATTTATTTGATATAGATATAATTTGATTATTCTTGTGACAGAATAATGAGAAACTATATCGTACAACTTTTCACAGTGTATCATTATTATTATTTTTCTTTATGAAATTGTACTTCATACTACGGGTATTATGCTTAATTGAAGTATATATAATTATATTTGCTCAGATCTGGAGATATCTGATAATTCTCATCTAGGCAGTTATACGGTCTGTTATCTATTAACTAATGCTTTCAGCTGCACTGAGAAGAGAGTTCATGTATTATATAATCAATGTGATATTCCATACCATGAATATATTGTTTACATGTACCATGCGGGCAACTTCAAAGTTACTGCAGAGGGAAAAATGACATTTTCGATTTCGTCGTTGTGGATTTACATTTTCGTTTGATCTATACGGAGATTTAGTAGAATAGTTTGGAATATAATCTCAAATGAATGGAAGAAATGATAAAGTTAAAAAGAATAAAAAATGATGAAGTCGGTAACCGCATTCGTGTATGCTATTTCACGTTGAAAAGGAGTACAGAATATCCACATGAAATCTCCGCACTCATGGAATTATTTTCAAATGGAAACCTAGAAGTGGTGTGTTTATTAATATTATTTGCAGCAAAATACAATATTGAATGTTATAAATATAACTCCAATATATGCTTTTATGAAGATGAAAAACAATATCCTTTGAATCTGACATAATTACACGTCAATTTAAATATTAGTCACACTTGAGCATTGAGTAGATTCCATAATATTCGGGAATGCCCAACAGGACATTGCGTTGAAATAAAACTGAATCTGTCTGCTAACTTGTATATTTTGGCCTATAGAGTAAGATATTGTTTTGGGGTTCACAATCACCTGAGGTAATGAACACATATTCGATTTCTTGCCATCCTGCCTTTGTTATTCCAACTCAGTCACGCTCTTCTGTCCAGTCATTATTTCTAACGATATATCAAATGAGTGCTCATATAAGCTTCAAGTACTCATGGAATAGAGCCAAGTACAAAATTTATGGGAGCATGGACTGGTAAAAAAGTTATTTTTAGCTCATGGCTCTGATTAATGGTGGACTAATATAACTGTAAGTAAATGACAAAATGGATAAGAAGAAATGATATAGATTCAATTTACTAACAAATTATTTTTTTAAAATGGAATTTTATAAAAAAAAGTCCTTTGGACTATTGTATGTAAAACACAATTATCGATATTTTCAGTAATGATAAATAGTTGAGCTAATTCAGAATTGAAACATCCATCATTAGTTTGATTATATGAATGGGCCATACAACATGAATGACAACATCAATGCAGCGCTAATAGATGCATTGTGTCCTACATCTTCCGAATGAAATGATAAATAAATTAAATAAAAGTTAACATTAAAATAATAAATGAGATTTCGATTCTGAACAAGCTCAGCAATCTACCATTAATAACAACACCGCCAATCCTGGCGTACATGTCTGTGTGGGTGTAATTGTATAGAATTCGCGTGGATATACTTGGCCATCACATATAAAAACCGCATTCCTATCTACCTGGAATTTGAAACCACCATTGAAATGTGTCACAATTCACTATACCCATCCAATATCAAATGATACCAGGCAAAATTACGTCCCAGGTTGTGGAGTGCTAATGGAATTTTTCTATTGAATACTTCACATATAACAATATTTTTATATGACACAACAATGTACTAAAATAATTTTGATACTCTAAGTATAAGCAACAGAGAGAAAATTCGCTTAAAGTTATGTTTTAAAAACTTTATCGCGATGTTATTTGAACTTGACTACATTGAAGACCAAATAAAGAACACAAAAATGAGTGAAAAAAACAAACAAGAGGAAAAACATAACTAGACATATGTATCTGATAAAACACCAAGATACCAGTTCATATTCACTCTACAACAGAATATAGAAGGCGACTACCACATATCTCTATTCGTGTCTGGCAAATGAAACGATCGAGATACATTCCATAATAATCAAACAATAATAAATCGGGTTCCATCATTTTATCCGGCACGTTCAATACATTAAAATACAATTATAATGTTCAAAAAAACCATTAACATATTAAACAAAAATTTTAACAAATATTAAAATCACCCATCATTTTTCATCATCTCAGTATCCGAGCACATATCCTGACGAGTGATATGAAAGATGGCTTTATCGCTTAGTACGGATATATATG
Source organism: Galerucella tenella (assembly GCA_910591685.1). Classification (NCBI taxonomy): domain Eukaryota; kingdom Metazoa; phylum Arthropoda; class Insecta; order Coleoptera; family Chrysomelidae; genus Galerucella; species Galerucella tenella. The sequence goes on from CAJUYH010000726.1 coordinate 12,553, forward strand.
TGATGTTGAATTACAAATAATACATATATTTTCATGTAGCAGAGAAATAATATACAGTGATATCTGCGTATATGCAATGATCAGGACTATATATATATGTATATATATATATGTTGAAGATAAATTGTTTATAGAAAATTGCTCATAATACGATTGCATTCCACTTTGATGTCATAGTATGGATGTACTGTTATACCGCGGGGAAATAAAATCGTTTCTCGACACTGAGATACAATTTCCAGGCAACAGGAAGTTAAATATGGAAATAAAAAGTTACTTGGCATGAAATTAAATCAATATCTAATATATGAAAGAAATAAGAATGTCTTATAAACACCGCAGGAATACATGTTGTATTTCAATTTTTATAATGGATTAATTAATTTCAGATTTAGTGGTGTGAACCGATTAACATCAGATAACATCTCCGACGGGTGAAATGGTATCAGCAGCAGTTTTGGGTGCGGCCGCTGGCACTGGATTGGCCTTGGTTGTTGCAGTAACAATTGTCGTTTATCGGTACTACACCGCAAAACGACTTGGAAAATACTGGAGTACTCTTGATCGTTGGCCGGATCCTCCAGTAACCAATAAGTCTCCGAATTGCCATAACACCGACTATAGTCATCATCACTATCACAGTCCGCAGATCTCTCATATACTTGATCGTTGGAGAAAACCACAGCGTAATTATTACGCCGTCCAATCACAGGTTTGGGAAAATCATTTAAACATTTATTAGTAAACTGCGATCATACCATTTTCGTGCCTGGTCAAACAATTTATGATACTCCTGTGGTCGGTAAAAGAGATTGTATGCGTGGTATTGATAAAACAGAAAACTTTGATAATATCGACTGATATGATTATGGTATATGGGTAAAGAAAATGGCGAAAAACTAGTTTAAAAGCGTGCAATTATTGTCTGACATAAGGAAACGTTGTACATTACCGACCTTATAGCTGACGAGTGATCTGCTGTATTGCAGCACAGCACCTCAAAAAATACGTGTAATATCATATAATATTTATAATATATCGTATATCACCTAATAAATTCATAATTAAAGTATGAGGGGAGAGAAACAACTGAAGATTTTGTACATATGGAAAAGGTAATGTTCAACACTGTAACATCTATTAAAAAATAGTTCCCTGATTGATCTAACACATACGAGTATATATAGAGGCATTGGTCCGAATATATGCCCCCCCCCCCCTTTTTTTGTTATATGAATATAATGATTTCATATTTTCTCTTGTTACCACAATTTTTTTTTACACATTGGATAACCATCTAGGTGTGCACGACAATAGAAGACTTCATAGATTATTGTTACCATACGAATTTTCGATTGAGAAAATGTTGAAACATGAACATTCTCTTAATTGGACTAGAGGGCGACGAATATAGCCCCCCACCCCTCCTCACAGAAGAGAAAAATTAACATTATAAAAAAATCGGAAATATTTTTCTCTTTCTCATTTTCAACGGCATGCTCCATATCTTGCTGATACTATCACTTTCTTATATTTTTGTAGTTTTTTGACCCTGAAAAAATATTCAAAATATACATTGTGATCCTAAGCCAACATTTTGCACATCACGTGTTTTATTTTAGACAAATATCGTGCGTTATGTAATCTTTGACCTCATGACTTACACTTCCTATAAATTTCATTAAGAGATACATTGTTGAAATCGTAATATTACATAAGTAACTACTTACAGTGAAAATATTAAAAAAAAGAAAAATATATTTTTTGAACTCGTTTCAAAAATGATAATCTGTCAGCTGCCTACTTTTCAGACAATGGTCAATCGCCATATTAGTGAGTAGTTGAGTACTTCAGACACGGATGACAGTGTTTTTTTTTACGAGTTAAAACCGTTTGGCGAAGGATGCTGTCTTAATGCTTCCAGTGCACTCAACCGTGTCGGGCACAACTCCGACAAATAACCCCCGTATCTCCTGCCTTGAGTGCAGTCTCATTTCACCACTTTCAGATATTCACAGGCCGTTGCACATCGTCTCACCAGTTCTTTTTCTCTCCTCTATTAATTTTTCTCAAGGTCCTACATACTAATGTTCTTGACGTTCCTCCTACATTCTTCCCTTTTTTTTTGGTTTATGAATCTTCGCTATCATATTCTGGAGGATATTCCAGATTTCTCTAGACTCAATCATTTAATTAAATTTCCTGTTTCTAATATGATCTTGATTTTTTTCCGCTTCCTCCCTGAGGTCACGAGATCTCGGACATTCGAAAATCGTGTGTTTTGCTGTATCCACTCTGCCCACGTAGTAAGCACAGAGGTCAGATGTAGTAATGCCCAGTATTTTTGTGTACGCGGCGAATGATCCGCAACCAGTTAGCATTTGAGTCAGCCAGAAGTCAAGCTTACGGTGATCATACTTCACCCACGCTATCAAATCACTTATTGAGGTTTTTATCCACTGTCCTTATTCCATGTTTTTATCTCACTTTTCCAGCCACTTTCTCATTGTGTCTTCCCATATTTCATCCGCTTGTTCTGTATGGTAGGGTTGGACTTTCTCCTATACCTGCACATTTACATAGGTATTATTCATGTAATAACGTTTAGCGCCTTTGTCGATACTGCTTTATATACCGATGCAATATATATTAGTATTTTACGCTGTACTCTCTCTAGCATTTCTCTGTATTACCTGTATTCAAAGACACCATGCCATATTGATTCACCGTACAGCAGTATATTGTAGATCACAGAGCCCACGACTGCTCTCTTTGTGATGCTCGGGCCATTTACGTTTGGTAACAGTCTTGTTAAGATGGCCATTCGACTTTCGACTTTATTTATTGTTTCCTTGATATTATTTCTGAATGTTCTTCGTTGGTCCAGATGTATACCCGGGTATTTCATTGTGGCTTCCGGCTTGATTTGTCCGTCTCTTATTGTAAAATAGATTTCGCTCCGGTCTCTTTTCCCTTTTAGGATCGATACCTCCGTTTTATTGGGTCCCAACTCCAAGTTGTTGTTCACTAGCGATCTATGTGTTCTATTAAGGCACTCGTTTGTGTGCGCTATCAGCATTCTCTTATCTTCCGCTGCTGCCATTACAGCGAGGTCATCAACAAAAGCAATAGATTTTACTGTTCCGATGAGTGGTACCTCCAGTACTCCATTGTAATCTTACTAAGACGTAAGATTTCTTTGGGGACACCTAAAAAAAGTAATTACGAGCTCTGACATGTATCACTCAAACTGCATGATCGTCTGTATTCGCTCAAGTTTTCCGTTGTTTTAGAGAGTGAGTCGGATACGAACGCAAAATTTAGGAGGGCAAAAAACAAAATAAGCAAAGTAAAATAAGGAAGATAAACGAAAAAGTAATGTGAAATTAGTTGTAAAAATCCCAATAGGGACATACAAAAATGAAATACAATATATTAATCGAATTAAAGTAAAAAATGAAGTGAAACTTAGCCAAATCTACAAATTTATTGTGTGACGATTGAAGTATGCAAGTAATATGTTTATTATAATACCTAAAATTTTTGTCAAAATAACATTTATGATGTGAACAGTACACCGCTGCACATTATTGGGACTGACATCAATGTTGCGTACGATTTTTCCATTTTGGCTCGTCGAATCGACTCAGATATTATTTTGAATCGACATAATATATAAATAATAATTTACACAAAATGTTCAGTGATTTCGATGCAAAATGGCCATTAATTATTAAATTTACTACTTTTAATGTAATTCTAATAGATACATTGTGCACAATTTGTCGGTCAATATTGTCAAATTTTACGAACTGTCGAAATCAACATATGATGTTTGATAAATTGAACAGGTAGCAATGTTCAACATGCGCAGTGAATTCACTTTTAATATAGACACTCATTATCAAGGATTATTATTTCGATAAAAAATTATAATGATATAAATTGCAACTTGAGTGCATTTACAGATTCAGTGTCGATTAGTATATCACATTTGATTAAATTATGTAGACATATTTTACATAATTCATAATTAAAGACTATACGAGCAAGAAAAATGAATGGAAAGAGTGTTTTGAAATTAGTCCGGTCACAATGGACATTTGGGGTAGGTGAAATTCAAATAGTTTTGAATTTTTGTGGTCTTAGATATACTATAATAAATAATATATGATAATTCTTAATCGCTCCAATGTATGTAAAAGAAGTTATTCAAGGTCAAAGGTGCGAAATATCAGTTTTTGCAATTTTCTCATAAACAGTAAGGGTTATCGAAAAAATTGAGTATATCAAAATTGTAAATCATGTGATTATCTACAAAAGTTATTCATATACTTTTTTTCATAGAAGTCACCATTCCTCAGATATCACCATTTGAAATTCAAAAATAGGTTGAAATATTCATTTGGGTGACTTATGCATATACAAATTATACGATTTATATGAGACACTATACGTTCAAAAGAGAGTTAGTTCATCATTACATCTGTCATATGACCTTGAGCCATATTTGTTCGTTCTCCTAGTAACATTGAATGGTTTCTATAAAATTTTGCTTTATTTATAATAAACCTCTGACTGATAGTGCTGTTAAAAAAAAGCTATTATTGCACGCATTCAATACCAATATGATTTAATAATAATAATTTGATGAATATAGGCATATATTCCGGCTACAGTTCTGCTCTAATAGCATGGGATTTTAGTGCTGTATTTTCTCTCATGCCAGTGTAGTAAACAGAAGATACATCATATACACGTGGAGATTATTTATACATGCCAACAACTATGGTCCGTCGTATTATTCAATAAAATTTATATTTTTATTTTTCATGGCTGGCAGCGTTCGTGACAACATTTATTTCAATTTGCAGGGTAACCGCGTACTTCAGATATGAGAAATACTCAAATATTTGGCAAGGTAAAATATGTATATATGGTGCGTAAGAAAACGGAGTAAGAGGATTTATATAAGAAGTGAGAGAGAAGAAGAGGAGGAACCGGGAAGAGAGACGTGATGTTGCCTCGTGAACATATTATATACATAGAATCCGGAATTGGGATCGATACAGCTGTCCGCAATGAGCGATTGCTATTGCAGCATTCAAGAGTACTAACGTGTCGCTAGTAGGCGTTAAGAAAATATTGAAAATACTTTTGTTACCGATAGAAAGAAAAATATTATAATTTGACTTGCTTTATAATGTCATAACGATTATTTACAACAATACAAAAATGAATCAGGGTGCATTATTGATCGGGAAATTAATGGAATACTACATATACAGATGCTCTCTCATTACTGCTCATGCCTGACCTCACTCTCTTCACTCCACTTTACTATCGCATTCTCCAGCTCGCTGTTGCTACTCCTGCGCGTTATTCAGCTTTGTTCACCTGGAAAATTACTTGCCAGTAATAATTTTTTATTTTTATTAATTTAATATTAGGGAGTAAAATTAATGACAATAGAAATTCGCCTTGTTGAAATTCAAGAAGCAGAGAAATATTTCATACGTATATACTTTAGTTATTATATTGCTTGAGGAGAAAATAAGATTAAGAACAAGGTTACAAATTGGACATTACGACAATAAAGAAATATGATAGTATTTTACATGTATTATTTTGCTCGAAACCATATACCACTAGATTTAGTTTGATCTGTGTCAATCATATCCACAGTATTGATCGGGGAACTCTACATCATATAAACGATAATGAGGATGAAGGATGTGTAGTATGAGAACAGGAGATAAAAATCCGATTAGTGGTCGGTTTATGGAGAATTTATCGGTAATGAAAACGGAGACTCAAGGAAATATGTTCATGTCATAAATATATGAATGTACATATAAATATTATCCATATTAAATTTTTTTTCTCTTTGATGTGTGCCTCTAGACGGGTGTTTTGATATCGCGTAGGTGACATCATGGAAATGGTAGAGGCAGCAGGTAGTAGTAGTGAGCTCGATTATGAAACAGAACGAGAATGAGGATGTGTGCATGTATATGTAAGATCCATAAACGTATACAGAGCGAAGAGAGAGTAACCTGTTGCGGCGCACGCATAGACCTCTCACTTGCACCCAGCTTAGAAGATTTCTCTCCCTCTTCAAATGACCCCACTGCCAACAGTAACGCCGTCACTACCGACCTCTGCGTCGACCTATTCGACGAACCGCGGGTGGGAAATTTCCCCTCGTCCTTTTCTTGGTGACTCTTCGTTTTTTCGCACCACACCAACTGCCACAGTGTGCTCGTGCCGATGCGTATGTCAAAAACGGATAATTGTAGAGAACCAGATCAAATTCTAATTTTGTTCTGTTTGTGCACTGGTTGTGAAAAAACAAGAAACAAATTCAGTATAAACAGGAGTCAAGGACGATACATAATTAGCTAGGTAAATGGATAGATATATAGGTAGATGGATAGATAGATAGATAGATAGATAGATAGATAGATAGATAGATAGATGGATGGATGAGTAGACTGAAAGAGTTGCCAGCATCACTGGAATCATATTCATCTGAATCACGACATTTATAAAAGAGAAAATTACATGCAATTATCAGTGCCTAATGTACTTATTTTATGTATATATTTTTTTTCCTCTGATACAAATTTTAATGAAAAATTGAGAAATAACAAAAAATTAGAGTGATAGAAAATTTTATAACGTAATTTTTATTGCAATTTATTTTCTGCTTCCTATGAGGCGCTCGGTCAAGGGCATAATCAATCGAACCAAATTCTTGTACGAAAAAAAAGTGCTCGAGTGACATAGTCAGAGGGGATGGAGTAACATGTGTGTGCGTGTATGTTCCCTCCGAATATGATCAGGGTATAGAAGTTGAAGGGTTCCAAAAGGTTTCGGGGGTGCGAGAGAAAAGGTAAATGCGACGTATTCATTGAAATAACATCGGTAGGGTGTACTAGGGCTGCGTGTAAATCTACATTTTTATTGGCAGAGTAGTGTGAAAGAATTTTCCTAAAGTTTTTTCACAAAACCAATAACAGTACTTGTTCGGATGAGGAATATTAATTCTAACCCCGAATAAATATACGATATTGACAATCATATTTAGACAACATCACAAATATATTTTACTTGACAAGTTTTTATTAATACCAAATTATATATAAACATATATATATATATATGTATATTTTTCATTAACAAAAAGACTAAATTACATTGAACTGACTAACGACTCTACGTTGAACAGAAGGTGTCATTATTTTATATTACTTGAATAAAAGTATCTCGGAAAACTTTGACGTAACTAAAGAAAACAAAGTATTTGAAGAACTTAAGACAATTTAACTCGCACTGAGATAAAAACGGTGATATTGGACGCACTCATCAAAGTGCCGGACAAATTGTCGGAAGTATTTGGGGATGTTTTGGAGTTAGCATGCGGAGGTGGAAGCACAGGCGGCGGCGGTGGAGATAGGGCCACTGGTAACAGTGCGGCAAGTAGAATAGGTATGGTTACGGGGGTGGCAATTATTAGGGATCGTTGGATACAAAGAGGTTCGCGTTCTCCCCTATCATCAGCAAATACCAACGACAGTGCTGATAGTACTCCCAGTTCTGAGGTAAATATAATTTTCAATAAACACATTACATATGCATACACCTACATATAATCAAATATTAATAATATATTTGCATGTGTGTCCATATTTTGATTTAGATATATTAATAATATATATTGTTTATGATTAACTCAATTCATCTATCTTATATAATTGAAATAATATATTTCCGATTAAGATAACTTATTGAATCAAACGTAATTGTAATTTCGAAGATGCAATATGAGAGTTAGATTCACATTATAACATTGCATAGTATAATACTACTGTGAATGTTAAAAATACGCTTTAAAGTAGGCGTCTCAGGAAAATTGTTATCGATGACTGTACCAACGATATCAAATAGTAAAATAATGAAAATTGATTTCTATGTGAGCTTACGTATCCGTACTCTCACACAAACACACACACCTTATACTTGTTGCAGTTATTTTCGAAATATAAAACCAACTGTGTGAGAGACGTATTGTGAATTGTCCAAGTTAACATTTAAAATAAAGAAATAATGAAATTGTTGTATGAAATAGATTGAAGATTTTATGAATAAATTATCTCGCGATATATAGCATAAAATTTAGAGCATCCCATCATTACTACACACGTCTCAACAAATATTAAAAGCTAGAAATGAGCTATTATCAACTACTATTGACGTACACAATATACTTCAATCAATAAATTTATAGTTGACGTGAATGATTTACAAATTCATACAATCAATATAATATTAAATATTGACTGCCATTTAATCATACTAATCATTAAAAAATATCACAATCTATATACAATAGCTACAAGTAAAGGTTGAATTCAATTTATTTGACATACAGCTGTATCAGTATATAGGTCAGCATATGTACATAGATGTATCGTATGATGCAACAAAATAATGGTTGCTAGCTAATATTTTCTGCACGACTTATTGAAGATATTATACAAGACTAGCTACTTTATAGTATTAATGATACGACAATTAATCTTTAAATATATGTGATGGGCCATGAGATACTCAATAGTGGTAACTAGTAAAACCACACACTTCAAACGACTTTGTGTTCAGCTATTGAGAGTATCGAATGTAGAGCTGTAAATTGAGTTTTCACTTGATACTTGATATCGACAACCTCAGAAAATTCTTTGAACTAGATATTGAGCAATTATAATACTACTCAGCAATCCTGCGTGTAATGTACGTGCATCTAAACAGTATTACTGGTGTCTAAGTATATATATACGATCACAAGTGTTACCTTTCAACTTATCCTGACCGACTATGAGAATATAGAAAACAAAATTGATAATAAAAAATTGCACAAAATAACTAAAGTTGCATTTGACGTGTTTCAAGTCAAATGTAAAATGCCAATCAAGCAACATTCATGTTATCTTGCATTTCGCGCACTTGAATTTTATACATTCATACGTATATTAATGCATATATATGTATGTATATTCATGAAAATTTGGATTTGCAGTGAAATTTCATCAAATTTATGTGAATGCAACATGCACACGACATATTTAAATAAGTTATTGCGCATCATCTGATGAATTTTATATAAATGTCTACTTACTAGATGTGAATGGCAGCTATGAATTTCTATTAACCAATAAGAAACTTTAAAAGCTGCAAAATGAGTAACAAATTCACATCAAATAAAAGCTGGCTCGAAATTTATGAAATATCAACATTGCTGCACAGTATCAATTTTCTAAAGAGATTTAACACATTTAAATGACTGACTGATTAATCTATACGCAGGTCTAAAGCATTTCTAGAAAAGACATAAAGTAGAAAATGATTGTGGTTCTCACCCGTTCACCAAAGTCTAAAAAAAGCGACCACTCAACATAATTGAAAGGGTTTAAATAAAAAATGAGTAGAAAATTCTATATAGTAGTGGTCCGATTATAGTGAAGAGCTTATAGTGAATATCAAACGTACTGTTACGTCCTGGCTGCACCGAGTGGTTGAATTCGCAACTGGATTGCGTAACAGATACAAAATCAATTTAAATTTGATTGTTGAGTTCCGAAAAGGTAGAGGGATCACTGCCAGTCACTACTGGACGCAGCTGAGGTACTGGAGTGTTGGAAATGAGTGATTGGTTTTCAGATCGACGAGCGAATGATATTATTATAACAATAATGTTTATTCAACAATGTTGATAATGTAAACAAAATACAGTTGGTTCACAGATTTTGTCTTTATTGGTAATGGTGATGATACAGTTATGCTTATTTATTCGAAGCACTATTGGTGATAACTTCAATAATAGAATATACGAGAACTTGATTTCTAGTGTTGTTCGTTATAGAGAATGCACATTGACGAAAGGTCTGGACTAATAATCACGTAGAATGTAGCTGTCTGAGGCGTGGACTGATAATCATCACTAATCATCCGAGAGCCCCGAGGCTTCGACTCAGCTCTAGGAGTATGAACTACGAGTTGCTTTAGCGAATGGTATGAGTGCTCGTTGTCGAACTGACTGAACTTTTTCTTAGATACTGCATTTATATATGTTTTTGAGATGCGGATTTTGTATATGCGTTATTTGGGGTCCGCGTGGGCTTATTTCTATTGGTCAGTTTGTTCTTCATTATGATTTCATTTGGTAAATTAATATTTCGAAAAGTGATTGGTGGATTATCCAAACAGTGGGAGGACTTTCTTGAATTTGCAATTTTGCTGATTATAAAACAGTTGACCGTTTGACTTTGGGCAGTCAAACGCGGTTGATTTTTTCGCTGAGAGCTGAGTAGCCGTTTTTCAATTCGCGCTTATTCGAGCTCTATTCGAGCTGCCGAAGTTCTCATATTTCTATTTTGTGTTGACGAAGACAGGATGTAAAGTTATCCGATATTATTTTTCCTTCGAATATAATTATTTGTGGATATATTTAATATTAACATTTTTGTTAAATCATATTTCGAGACGCATTCCAATTTTTTTCAGTTAATTTAAAAGCTGACTGTGGCGTGGGAACATGCGACTGTATTGTCGGTTGTTCTGCTTACGTTGGCATTCACGTAATTACTTAAATAAAAGATATTTATATCATTCCATTGAGGGGCGGAGGGGATGGGCAGGCTGGGACCTAACAGTACATAGATTTTCAAATGTCCTGACTTTTACGATCATTTGATTTGTATTTTGGAGAACGGATCGCTGTATCGACGATATTATATTGCTTTTTTCTTCATTGGTATATCAAATTTGAGCTAGGTCGTGAGAACAGTTATATAAAGTGAAATGTACGAACGCATCTGCACTATCAATCATAATTGTATCTGTAGAAATAATAGAAAACTTCGGGCCACAATGCTAAATTTATGTAATGAGACAACAATATTCAAATTACCAGATCAATTGACAATTAAACAGATATAGTTCCGATCTATGTAACTTATAGACTCCGACTTATTTATTAAATGTGATTTTTTACAAATAATATTAGGTCTACAACTTTGCTCCCGCACGTTTTCCGAAAGATGGCTGTAGTAGTTAGTAGTAGTTGAAATAGATTAATCACAGTTGTCGAACATTTTGTTTTGACATTTGTAAATATAACTCTACGTTAATATAAGTTAATTTGTGTTTGCATCATAACATTATTTTCAATTACATATGTCCGAATTTAAACCGATTTTTCGTCATTTGCGGAAAGTATTACTTTTTCATTTTAACAAGAAAAAATCTGCGGCTGAGGCTCACCGGATTATCTCTAATACTTATGGTGAAGCCACTATTAGTGACAGAACGTGTCGGGAGTGGTTCCAACATTTTGAAGAACGGTGATTTTGCTGTCGAAGACTGGCATAGTGGTGGAAGGGAAATTTTTTTTGAAGATGCAGAATTGGAGGCGATTCTTAGTGAAGACTCGTGTCAAACACAAAAAGAATTAGCAGAATCATTGGGGGTCAGTCAGCAAACAATTTCGAATCGCCCGAAAGATCTGGCAATGATCCAGAATGAACGATATTGGGTACCCTACGAGCTGAAACCAAGAGACGTCGAGCGACGTTTGTTTGCTTGTGAATTGCTGCTGGAAAGACAAAAACGGAAAGGATTTCTGCATCGTACTGTTGCCGAGGTTGAAAAACGGATATAGTACAATAAGCGCAGAAAATCATGAGGATTTCCGGGTCATACTGCTACGTCGACACCTGGACCGAACATCTATGGCTCCAAGGTCATGCCTTGCATTTGGTGGTATTGGCTCGGCGTAATTTATTATGACTTTCTAAAACCGGCTGAAACTATCACTGGTTAAAAAATATCGTGAAACATTAAAATGGCAAATTTTAACTCACCCGCCGTACTCTCCAAATGTTGCTCCGTCCGATTACCACATATTATTCAACAGTGAATTTTTTGTGTTTTCAAGAAAAGTTTCACAGCCGATAACATTTTCATCGAAATATCATTACTTTAAGTTCCTAATCTGTTTCTATTACAATTAATCTTTATTCTTATACAATCTACATATGTCTACAACCCCGACATACCTTTATCTAATCCTGTGACAACTACGGAGAAACAGTTGTCCCAAACCAAAGATTTAAGCGAAGTGCAAAATTAAGAAATAGATAAGTGTTATTTTATTTCAATTAATTCCTGAACGTATCTTTTCATGTTTCATTTATGGCAATACAGCATGCAAAACTTCATTCTTCGTTTATTGTCATTGGAAATTGACAGTTTGTTGCACGGGGAATTGCAGTATGTTCTTCCTACAATATTATGGTCCTGAGAAGGTTAACCTGTGCATATAATCAATCCAACATTGCTTTTTGAGATAAATATGAAATTGCGAACAGTGAACTCGGAATTATATTCTAGCTATAATTTATCACACCTTAAATATCAATTATTCATGCTTCGTAATTATATCACATTGCCGTTTAAATTGTTATTCATCACGTACGCAACTTATAATATCATAAGACAAAGGGTTTGTAACAAGAAACGGCTCTACAAACAACGTTCAAGATATGTCAGCATAATTCTTGATGTCGTGAATGTATTCTCTTTCCCACATTTGTTGTAAAACTCCGATTGCTCTGATAACTTCTTCTACTTCTTTGAATAAATTCTTGGCTATAGTTTCTCTTGATTTCATTCTCTCAATTTCCATTATATATTTGAGTCCAATTCTCATCGCCATTGTTCTTCAAAGTTGTTAAAGTAACTATACTCGTTATGATTTAGTTTGCATTGCAAACTAAATTGTAACATCCTAGCAGAAATTTCGTTGACTAATTAGTAACAAGTTTTCTTCAAAGTTCCACGTTGATAACTATTATTGTATGATATGATATATACGCCTAGGTCTATTATTGTATTTCATAGAGAGGAATTACAATCCGTACAACACTTCATGCATGAATTTTCTGAAACTATGTTCAATGAACTCCATCAGAAACTAGTCACTTGATGATATTCGTTTTTCTTTATTGCACGTATGAAGAATTCTATTATATCAAACGATACTGTCTAAAAAACCCTTTGTCTAGACGTGAATTAAAACATGAATAAAATGAAACATGGACAAATAATTTTGGTGCAATCGCGATACACAAAAACGTTACGTAAATTAATTATTTATCTATAGATAGATAGATCTATATTATAAAAGTTACATCATTCTAACATTACATTTGTGAGTGATGAATCGACACATGCGTTATATAACAGGTTACCCTCTGACAATGTCACAAATGTTAGAGAGTGGTTCATCTACATGTAATGAATCCATATAATCAATTTATCGGGTGCTGCAATAATTAATCAGTTTCTATCAACCAATATTATAATCAAAAAAAAAACATTCAATTCCATGACGTAATAATTATAACTGATTAATCCCTATTGTTAGAGGAAAGCGAACAATACCTTGAGTCCCATTTTGGATCAGACAATCATAAAATCTAAGCAACATGTAATACAATCAGTATGTTCGGATAGGTAACAGATTGATCAGAATAATCTATCTGGCGTAGTTAACTATTAAATTTTTTTTTCTATAAAATAATTATCTTTGCTTTGAATACAATATAACTAATTTGTTGTAGTATTTTGCATATCAATAACAATGAATATCATTTTATGTTTAAGAGATATTCATAGCTACTACATATGGACATGGCAATTTTATATCACATGTTACGATATAAAAAACTGAAAATTTATTTATTTATTCAATGAACAAATCTATTTTTTTTTTTTTTTTTGATTACGAATGAATTCACAGGCTCTTACATGATAGGAATTAATGTGTCAGTGGTGAAAAAAAAATCTGTCAGCGAAAAAATCTTCCACATCTTTCAATCTTCGAACAAATGTTCCATATTGAATGAAAGAATTTGAAGCAAATATTACCTTTAAGGAGACCGTAGTCGAAATTGGCTTATTTAAAATTTACAATATTTGTTGATAATCAGTACTTATTCTTTGTAGTTGACAGCTACAAGATCTAGAAGCTTTGAAAAATTGCATAATGCTTTAACAATTAAAATTGCAGCTTTTAATTGATATTACACAGTCCATTAATTTCTGTAGAAAAGTGTAACTTTCTCAATGGATTGCGAAGTCTTTTACAGATGCAAAATTTAGTTTTTCGTTCATTGGCAGTTAATTGGTTATCAAGTAGTATTTATAAAAAAGTTGGATTAATTCTCAGGTTGGTTAGCAAAATGACGAATATAACGAGGCGTCCGACGTCCTATAGTATTGAAACCTCTAATCTTCCATTTATATTGGTACCACATTAGCCTTGCCATCTGAACATTTCTTATAAATTAAAAATGAATACTATAACTAAAAGGGAGTTTAAAATTTCTACCTGCATAAATATAAACCCTACGCTAAGATCGAATTCTCTGGCCACATCAGCATTAATTCTAAATTTTGCTATTTAATATAGGTTATAGAGAAACTTCGTCATCTCCACACTATCCAACAAAAGTAATTTATGATCAATTCGATTGATTTATGGTAGCATTTGCGTATTTTGCAATATAAAAACAAACTTTTAAATCATCATTTTTCATTTCATCATAACACCTTTGCGTTGTGTTAATTTCATACGTACATTAGTTTCTAGCATTATTTGTACTAAAAAAATTACGCTATATATTGACTTAAATATTTATACATTGCCAATTACTTTCGTTCCAGGAATTCAATGTTGCAAAGGAGCAACATGCCGTACAACCTGTATCATCTATCATTGGGACTGAAGGTTGATATTACTATTGTCATGTTTAATTGAATATTATATAAAGTTATAACATCGACTTTAAAATGCATATCAAGATTCAAATATGGGATCTGCTTTTCAAACTGTTAATATGAAGATTTGTTTTTGAAATTGCCTCACAATTCAATAAATCAATATTTAAACGAATCAATAGAATTTTTCAATGTCCGATTCCATTCGATCAAAGAAATCCATAAAAATATTATAAAAACAGTATCAAAACTCGACTACTAACTTTGAACGAATACCTCATTCAATATATATTTTTCACTATTCAGTCAAAATGTAAATCTACCTCGTCTCAAAAATTTGGATCATTAATTCATATGAATTAAAATCTGCATTGTTCTACATTTGTTTTTATTCGTGCAAAGACTGATTAATCGGCCTTGTACTGACATTGGTCATACTATTTTTATATATATTCTAATTTTAGGTACAGGGCTACCACATCAGAGTCGCAGCTATCCCAGCAGCGGAATGTCTGTACATGGCCCAGGAGGTCGAGTCCTTATGAGAAATCCATCAGTAAGCTCCCAAAGCTCTGTGGAGGGTGCCCCTGGTTCATCATCAACACATCGCAGTTCCTCCCCGCATATAAGAGCATTTGGTCCCGATGGTCGCCATTACTATCATGATCCTGTTCATGCTGCATCGTCATATCCGCCCAGAAACTCAAGGTTTCTTTATAAGACGTTTGTTTCGTATCTTACGTCAGAACCTTTGCCGATCATCATACACCACGAAAGAATTCTAGTTGAAAAACATTCTTCGTCATGTCGCAAATATTTATTGTAGATTAATAATGAAAACAAAATATACACTGAAAAATTCTTGATCCCTATCAAGCTCATATATTTGTCTTATGTTATTGACATAACCGAAAGATGATAGCGATCGGTGTAGTAAGAAACAAAACGAAAATGATGTTAGAGCAGATAACTTGTAATTGTGTCGTTACACCTAAAAAATCGCACGTTAAATTCTTGATAGAGCTATCAAAGTTATTGTTGACAGTATTATACATAATATTACGTAAAGCTTCATTGTTTGATAATTGCTGAATTGGATTTTAGATCACCCTCACCTGCAAGAACTGCTTCGTTAGATGCACGATCCAGCAGTCCTGCTAGTTGCACTGGAAGTATCCATAGTAGTACTGCCTCGCCTTCGCAAAGTTCATTGTCATCATTAGCAACAGCAGCAAGCATCTCTTGTGTTACATCATGTAAAACTGGTCCACGTTGTCTTTCACCACTTCTCATTCCACCACCAAGGACATCCATAAGGTTAATACAATTCCAGTACTTGGATGTTGTTTAATGTTAAAATATAGACGATCAATGAAATGGTATCACTACTTTATTTGTTTAGCGATGGAAGTCCAGCTCCACCGGCATCACCTTTGGGATCTCTTCAACCTGATCTTTATCAACGTCGAGATGGCCCACTATTTCTCAGTGCCCGCAGGTAAACGAATTCGAACATATATGACACGTTTGATTAAATACACCGTGTCTCACATAAAATCACCGTCGAGTAGTATGACAATATTTGTGACCATCCTGAATCCGAATTTCTATGCTATATTCAAAACGATCTAGCAGTTTTTGAATTATTAGTTAAATTATTTAGATTTAGAATTACCTAATCTAAATTATCTTTATTATCTAAATTATCTACATTATCTATCTATCTATCTATCTATTTATCTATATATTAGCTTGTCAAATATTTCCTTTCCGCTTTTTTGCTCTTTATTCAATGCTTTATAAAAAGTGTTACAGTGATCGGATTTAGTTCAAATATGCGCCGTTTTGTTCGATAATCTGTTTCCATCTAGACGGCAACTTCATAATACCTCCCTCGTAGAAGCCCCCCTCCTTATTTGCGAAGAACTCGGACAGCCACTTTTCACAAGCCTCTTTTGAGTTCAACTTTACACCACCAAGGGCGTTCACCATGGACAGGAACAGGTGGTAATCACTTGGCGCTATGTCCGGGCTATATGGTGGATGCGATAAAACCTCCCATCCGAGCTTCCGTAGCTTCTGACGAGTCATCAACGAAGTGTGTGGTCTGGAGTTGTCCTGGTGGAACACTACACCCTTCCTGTTGGCCAATTCTGGACGCTTCTGGTCGATCACCTGCTTCAAGCGGTCCAGTTGTTCGCAGTAAATGGTAGAATTAAGCGTCTGGCCATATGAGAGCAGCTCATAGTGGATAATTCCCTTCCAATCCCACCAAACACACAGTAAAACCTTCCTGGCTTGGCCACTGTTTGGGACGATTCACCGGCCTTCGACCATGACCGTTTTCGCTTGATATTGTCGTATGTGATCGATTTTTCGTCGCCAGTCACCATCCGCTTCAAGAATGGGTCGAGTTCGTTCTGTTTCAGCAGCATATCGCAGGCGTTGATTCGGTCCAGAAGGTTTTTTTGCGTCAAATCATGCGGCACCCAAACATCAAGCTTTTTTTTGTATCCAGCCTTCTGCAGATGGTTTAAAATGGTTTGGTGACTAACTCCCATCTCCTGGGCGATGTCACGAGATGCCACATGCCGGTCTAACTCGATGTATTCCATGATTTGATCGGTATTTGTCGTCACAGGTCTTCCGCCGGCTGGCTTATCCATGGTGTCGTTTTCACCGGCTCTGAATCTTTAACGAAGGAAAACTTGAAAATAGCGCGAATTTCGGCGTTAGTGAACTCCATGTTTACACGTCTATAACTGTTGAACGCAATATCCAAACTAATCATTCATAACGTCGTTTTGAAGGATACGTCAAGACCTTTCAAATTATGTATAGTATTGCCAGATACGAGCTCTGTAGCGCTTTGTACATAGCCGCGAAATTCAAAAGACAAAAAGGCGGAAGCTTATATATATAGGACATTCTATGCGATGTCGGGCTGTGAATCTTGACGGGTAATGGTTGTGGAAAAGGGCTAAAGTCCCATCTAGTGTCAGAAAATAACCGTAGGACCCAAGGTACAATCGTCTCTTGAGACATTTACCTCGGGTCGATATTAGGGTTTTTGTCTGGCTTCCCCCTCTCTTATATCTATGGCGGCAAAATACTGCTCGCTCATTCGCCATTCTTACGTAACTCATAATTCAAAAACTGCTAGATCGTTTTGAATATAACATCGAAATTCGGATTCAGGATGATCACAAATATTGTCATACTACTCGACGTCATTTTATGTAAAACACGATGTATATAACTGTCAACGTAACATATAAATGGTATATCATAAGGTATATAGATATGTATTTTCAAATTATTATTGAATATTACTATTATTTCAGAACTGGTAAAAATTTGGGTCGACTTCATCTACGTCTCTCATACGATTTTGACAAATCTGATCTGCATGTTCATCTGATTGAGGCCCACGATTTAGCCGGAAGTGATCAAGGTGGATTCAATGATCCTTTTGTCAAGCTTACACTGAGTCCTGAGGTGGACAACAGAAAACGACAGACCCTTATCCACAGAAATGATCCAAATCCATTTTTCGATCAACATTTCAAATTTCCTGTTAGCCATCAGGAACTCAAAGAAAAAACACTAGTTTTGCAGGCACGGATTTCATAAACTGAAATAGAAAAGCATATTCATGAATATACAAAAAAAAATAATTTTCTTGATAATAATTTCATTTTTCAATATTAAATACATATTTTTTTTATTCAGGTATTTGATTACGATCGTTATTCAAGAAACGACGTAGTTGGCTCTGTGAGAGTTGCAATGGAAGAACTTGAACTCGTTTCATCTACTTCATCGGTTGAAGTTTGGGGTGAAATCGGAAGAGAGAAAAAACCACCGGAAGAAATACAAGAGGTTTTATTATCTCTTTCATATTTGCCAAGTGCTGAAAGACTCACCGTTTTGATACTGAAAGCAAGAAACCTCTTTCCATCACAGGCAAGAAAGCCCTACAATAAATTGAGTCAATTGGACGTATCTATAATTCAATACGAATTGTATAAATATAAATCTTTGGCAATTTATTTTCTTTTATTCAGGAAAAAGAAACAATGGATCCATTTGTCAAAATAAGTCTTTTGTCCGGCGAAAAGAGAGTGAAGAAGAAGAAGACAGAAGTAAAAAAAGCGACGCGATGTCCTGTATGGAACGAAGCCATGTCATTCAATGTCCCGGCAAATTCTCTCGCATCATCGGCCATTGAGGTAAATTCCTTAATAGTTGCATTATGAAAATATAATAGTATATATATGAATAATGCATATAGAACAAATAATAATATATCAACAGGTTTGCGTATTGGATGCTAACAGTGAATTAATAGGCGGCAATGCTATTGTCGGATCATGCATTATTGGGCCATCGACTGGTGGAACTTCCTCGTATGCGTCACCAGAAGCAGATAATCAGAGTCGAGAGCATTGGACAAAAATCACCCAGTCCCCCAGGAAAGGTATTGCCATGTGGCATACATTGCATTAATACAATTAACAGAGATATTTCAGTAATTTCTGTTACAATCTGTTGTTTCACGTATATATCAGTCGTGTGTGTATAAGAATGAATTATTATCGCAATGATAGGGTAGTCGAAAAATAAATGAAAAAGGTACAAAAAAAAATACAATTATATATTTATATACATATGCATATACGTGTATGTATGAAAAGTAAGAATTTATCAGAGAGAAAAAAACAAAAAAAAGTGAAAACACAAAAACCAAAATGTTTAAAGAAAGAAACACAATAAATTGTGAGAATGTCGTTCACAATGGTATATATGTAATTGATGTCTATACATATTTTCTTTTTCATTTATGACGAAAACTAATGGAAAATGGTAGATTAAAATACAAAAATAAATACAGACAAGTCATATGACTTGTTACATATATGTTTGTAAACAATTGTCCTGTATGGTATCCGTCATAACTAGATTATATTCAATAATTGAAGGAAAATATTTCTATTTGACGATTATGGTTAATATTTGTTTGCTACAATGAATTTTTTTTTCGATATTAATTAATGAAATAGTATTGGGCAAAGGTACACATATAAAATCAGATATGAAGCATAAATAAAAACATGCCCAGCGATGACGCTTATTGAAAATGTTATTCATATATAATCGATGAATATGGCCTAAACAATCAGGTCGCGCTTCTTAACATAACAATGATAAATTTTCATGACTAATAAATGAGCAGAACAACACAAACAATGCATGATCCACTGTTTGAAACGTGAATATGCAAAAGTTTTTTTTTTTGTCAAAGCGTTCAACATATAAGATAATAAAGTTTTACAAATGTTACAAAGAATTCAGAAAAGAAATCCATTATATATTTAAATTGCGTGCGTGCATATATATGATATATTATATATTATATCGATGCTTTCCAGTTGACAGTATCTCTTATAATTAACTCGATATTAGGATTAATGATAACATCAAAATCGAAAGAATCGTATTTAATTTCTCTTATATGGAGCTTCACGCGGTGAAAATAAAAAAGCCGTGGATAATGCCTCGATCATAAACAATTAAAGTTAACTAACCGGCCGGAATGGAAGTCTGATTTTTACACAATCATGTAGAAACAAACAATTAAAAAAGAGTGAAACATGTGCAGATGAATCAAGTGTATTATGAAATGCTTTTCGACCAACATTTGACACAACATATCAAATGATGAATAATTTTTTTATTATCCTACAATATTTGACGTCATTCACATATTCATGGTCATATTTATTGAATTGGAAAAAATAATAATAATAATCGACTGTTGAAAACTCTGAGGATTATTATCGCATCTGAAAATACGAATGAAACAAAGGGAGAATGATGAATGAGTAAAGGCGCTAAAATAAATGAAAAAAAAATGAATTTCAGATTTTATCAATCACTGTTATGCGAATATATAAATTACTCACAATATATCATATGAAAACATATTCAATATATATCGTTACATATATTATGACTGCAAAATAAGAAGTATAGTTATATTGAATATATATTTGAATTTATTAATGAAAGAGTAAGGAACACTTAGCCAAACGAGTGTTGTCCGAATCGTACGCTTATCCTTATACACCTACAGTATTTCCGAAATTCTGTCTAAAAATTTAAATACCTATCTATATACATATACACACATATAATTATTAAAAAAATGTCACAGTTTATGAATCAAAAAACGTAATAGAATTGTATAATTATCAGAAAATATCTATATAGTTTATATTTGGGGTAGTTGTATCATGACAGTCACACTTGAAACTTCGTCCACATCTATAAAACAAGAGGTGTTAAAATGCCTAAATAATCTACACATTCCTCCTAGATTAAATACTTTAAGTTAAGTATATCTTCACAGCTCACTCACATATGAAACCAATTCATTCGGATGCACAAACACATTAAATCGACCTTCACTTTTCTTGTACTTATTTCATGAGACAGTGAATCATAAAAACATACATCATAGAATTCGTTTTATTCCTTTACTTCGAGTAGTTCTTAAATATCATTTCGATTAGTTTCAAGAGAAAAAATTACAAATGTAGTATTTACAGGCTTTTATGAAAATGTCTTAATTTTGGAATTGTCAATGTTTTTCTGATACCAGGAATATATACATAATATAGCAATCAATAAATACGTAAAATTTCAGAAGATTTTTGATATATCAGCATCACGACTCAACTATCTCAATACAGAAAATAAAAAGACAAACATGTAAACAAACATAAAAACATCTTAATAAGATATTATATGCAATCAGCGGAATTTATCGCCAGTTTTACACAGCATAACAGAGAAATACGTAATCACGAAAGTACCTCAATAGTCACTACCGTCGACGAATATTTACTTGTCCTTTTTGAAAAATTTACAGTATAGCTCCAGGAGGAATCCAAACATATTTCATTTTCCCATAACACCTCTTTGCCGTATATTTGAACTAAATATATAATTGTCTATCATATACAAAATATGAATGAATATTTTCTTGTTATGTATCTACAGTCATCAGTCTACAATAAATATTAAGTTATTTACATTGAAGTATAGAGATATTTCATGACATATCATGGCACAGGAATAAATTTATGCATGGCGATAATTTTATTTCTTTTTTATTTACAATTTGCAGCTGAAACATAACGCCATAAATAATCATGCACCCTCTTATTATTATTTACAGCATGCTACAAATAATTTCCATGTATACATTTATAGAAAAAACGTCCATTACGTCCCCGGATGCGACATTTGTATTGATATGAATGACAAAATCAGATATTATAAAATGACATTGACATTTTTAATGGGGATGTCTGTTTCTTCAATATCGACAAATTCCTTTACATCAGGTGAGCGAACAGATAATCCAATAGTAGCTCCAACGTCATTCCACCTGGCTTTGAGCTTCACGCAATACTTCTTACCTGAAAAATAAAAAGTAAAAAACGTACTATTTATCGTTTAAATGCATATAATCCATATCATATTTTCTCACCGAGTTGCCCGCGTTCATGTGCAGCAGCCAATTGATTTACGACTCGACGGTCAACTTCATACTTGATAGAACGTGCGCCATAATGCACATCATATCCATCAGCTAAAACTGATAAAACCTCACGATCCCATTTTAATTCAATCATATGTCTCTCCTTGGCTCTTTTTGCCCACGCTTCAAGTTCACGAGCAACAAGTTTGATCAACTCGTCACGTGAGAACGGCAAAAAATAAACAATCTCGTTTATTCTACCAAGAAATTCGTTACGCCGAAAATGATTCTTCAATATTGGACGTACCTATGATCATTCGACAACACATATTACATTGTTGTATATGAATATAATTATTATTTCAATAGAATGACTAGGGAAATTTGTTGTACCAACCACTTGATCTTTAAAATTTCGAGATATGACAATTTGCTCTGGTGCCTGATCTTCATCCGAATTATTATCAAATCTCTGTGTTAATAAACGTTCAGCCTCAGCTCTCAATTGCATTGCATGGTCCGCAATCTCGTCACTAGCAAGATTCGACGTCATTATGAAAATTGCATTTTTACATTCAATTGTTTTTCCTTTACCATCCGTTAATCTTCCCTACTCAATTGAATGCATTGTTTCACAATATTTTACAAAGTTTAGAAGTTGTATGCAAATTAAGAATAATAACTCAATTTCTAACCTCGTCAAATAATTGGAGAAGGACTGTGAGTACATCAGGATGCGCCTTATCAACTTCATCAAAAAGCACAACCGAATTCGGATATTTTTTCAAGAGTTTTGTCAACTGTCCGCCATTATCATGACCAACATAACCTGGTGGAGCCCCAATTAATTTAGCTACTTCATGTTTCTCTTGATATTCCGACATATCCAATCTAATGAATCCCTCAGGTTTATTTCTATGGATATATGAAGCAATCTGCTTAGCTAATTCGGTCTTCCCAATACCCGATGAACCCAGAAAAAGAAATACCAGTGGATGTTCCTCATCTATCCAACCATTTTCTTTTCGCCTTATTGCTGGGGGTATATCTTCAGTAAGTCAGTCCTTTCAAATAAAGATGTAGAATATTTTCGATTCTTTAAATTACTCACTCGACGCGACAATAGAAATAGCACCCTCCTGGCCGACAATGTATTGCTTTAATTTCTGCTCCAAAGGAAATCGACGACGTTCTTCGGCGTCCTAAAACCAAAATTAAATTAAAAATCATGATTTCCTCCCAATTTGCAGTCGAAAAATTAATAGTACTCGCTTTCTCTTTCATTATCTCGTCGTATTTTTCAGCATGTTCAATGAGTAATTTACGGATTGTATCGGTACGAGTGTATTGTACTGCTCTGTGACCCGATTCATTTTCAATTGTGGGATTGGCACCAGCATCAAGTAATGCTTCGACACAAGCATAAGATTCAGCCAGAACAGCATAATGCAACGCTGTGAATCCCTTGAATGTAGCTTTATTATTCAATATATCGGAAAATTCGTCTTCCCTTTTCTGGACAACTATACAATGAATTTGTCAAATTCCAATTTTATTGAATATTAAAATATTAACATGATAAGAGCAAAAATATAGTGATAATCACCATCTAATGAATGTATGCCCCTGTCCTTAGCGGTTTTATAGACGTTTACGAATTCATCGCCAGCATTCACGTCTGCTCCTCTACTCAATAAGAATTTGACAGCTTCAGCTTTACCATTAATGGCAGCACATTGCAAAGCCGTCCATCCAAGAATATGCCGGCTGTTTACATCCATTCCATCATCCAAGGCCTGGAAAAAACACGTGTGGTTGAATATTTTTACTATATATACTCTATTTATATTATTAACCCTAGAATACTATAGCGGTTTTGATATCGGTAACTACTATACCGTCGTAGATTTTACAAATATTATAAAAATGATGAATTTAAAAGGTTATTTTTATTACAGAACAATTACAAAATTAAGAATATTTTAACTACATATTAGTTAATTAAATAAAATAAAAAAACACAAAATTTTTTTGTGTTATTTACAGTTACGGAAGAACTCGAAAATTAGTGAAAACACCCGACCGCAATAAATTTTATAAACGTATAGTTTTCTAGGGTTAAATGGCTCTAAAAAATCATACCCTTTTTAATTCTGGAATGTTGCCGTACTGCGCTGCTCTAAAAAATCTTTTCTCTACAAACCCGAAAATCAAATGCATTCAATTATATGTTAATTTAATTCTAAATAATATCGTTATAAGACAAGTTTACCTTTTGTAAAATCGGATGATTCACAAAATGCAACAATTAATCCCAAACCACTTAGAACAAAACCTAAATTGTTGAAATTTTTATTTTCTGTATTATGATTTCTATTACGAGCTCCGTTCCGGAAAAATATCGGAATATTGTGAATTACTTTCTGTATTGAATATAGAGAGTGAACAACACGCCTCATAGAAACACGAGTATAACCTCTACTAATTTGTAGATATTGACATTGTTTGCTCAAATTCACATGATGTAATGTGCACTCACTATTCTTAATATTTTTCACCAAAGAATAAAATTTATACCCGTAGTAACGCGACATCTTGTAATATTTTGTCGGGAACTACTTGATTATAATACTATAATAGCACCGCACAATAACCGCGTAAACAGAACATCCCTTTTCTCTCTTGTATTGATCGTTAGGCGGTTAGGCCTCACTTGTATTGCCCAAAATTTTGAAGATCATTACGTCAGTATCGAGATTCCTATATATACGGAATACCCCACGACCATGTCTATTTGAGAGAGATTGTACTTAAGGATGTTTCTCTCTGACTCATAAAAACAAAATGTAGCTGCGATATAATTTCTAATAAACATTGTTTTAAAAAATTCACATTTGAATTGCATCCATTTGTAATTACAATAATCATACAAAAATGGATAAAATGCAATTTCACATATTATATCAAATAATTTTATTATTTGATCCAATAATAGGTATATACTTATGATAACATGGAAATAATTTTATTGATAGATATAAATAAAATATTTTCACTCGTGCATTCCAATAGCTGAAAAAAAATATTATACTCATACATTATCCTTGTAATAGAATACAAAGGAGACTGCAAATTACTCCTCATCACAACATTCTAGAATGTTCCAGAAATATTTCAAATAATATGAACTATTCTGGTGTATTTGTTATTCAGATAAATAGTTGCGGATCAAACATCACGTATATGTATATCTGTACCCCAGAGGTAAAGGATCGTGTCTCCCATTGTGTAAATTTAGAAATAACGAGGATTGAAGTTTTAAAACAAACTAATTCTATTCTTTTAATGATAAAACAAAAAACACAATCTCGGTAACCAGTATTACTAGGAGATAGGACTGTTTACCATTATACAATTTAAGCTCTTGTTGCACCGGTGAATCTGCTAACTCCATTTAATCAATTATTGGAGATACGACTCTTTACCTCTAAAATACAGATATGTAGAAGGCATATTCACGCCGATGCGCAACTTTACTGAACGCGTGAACACGCCAAGACAAATTTTCTAGAATATTCCAGAGAATCCAGAGAGACGTGTATGTCACTTACAGCTACGTTCGTGGCGTGCTACAGCGCCATGATTGGCTGGCATTTTTCAACGGCAGTCGGCAGCAAATAATCGTTTGGGAGAGTTCGTAAAGTTCGTATGCACCACGCTTTCAGTATATCTTTACTGAGTGCTCGTCCGTTATATTAAAAGTGTATATCCACAAAGCAACAAAGCAATTCATATTCAACATTATATTAAACAATTATTCAATTGACAATATAAATAAATATAAGAATAGTGTTGTGTGGGCAAATTGTTTGTACGCGTGTTTTAATCTTGTGTAAAAATCGTAAATCCAGTAGACAATCTCAGTGTAGCGACCAGTCATGGCTGCTATGTCCGTCATTGGAATCGACTTCGGTAACGAGAGTTGCTATATTGCTGTAGCCAGAGCGGGCGGCATTGAAACCATTGCTAATGATTACAGTCTTCGGAGCACTCCGTAAGTGAATCAATTTTACTTCATTTTAATGAATTTAGGTGTTGGTATATGATTGTTGAGTGCCGGCGTACACCGGTACTTATTCGCACTCGAATACCACATTTTTCTCCCTCGATTTCTCTCAGTTACGTTACGATTCCTAATACAAAATAAAGAAGTAAAAAACATAATTAGTGGTGCGAATTGTATATGCATAACACTGCTCGGCCTGACTACCCTGATCAATATAATATGTATCTGGAAAATTTTACACTTCATCGCCGCCCATTTCACGAAAAAAAATTTCATAATTTGTAAGATACATTTTTATCACATTTTCCTACAGTCTAATGATTCTGTATCAAATAGGTGATTAAACACCATATGATTTTCAAAATAACTATTCATTACTGCACATCATTTATTTGCATTGATTACGTTATACACCTACATCATCCACTATATAGTGAATGTTTAAGTTAACTTTTTGTATGTAAAAAGCTTGTTCCAATTTTTTTCCCCTTATTCGGAAATATAGCATGATTCATAATGTGTTCAAGGTCCTCTGTATATACACACATAGGTATCTTCTTAACTAGTATTTTATTTATTCTGACCAATCGACAATAAAACACTCTTACTGATAGTCAATAATACATATATGTTATTAAATATTTGACCTGTTTAACAAATTCATTGATACATTAAATTATGAAATGAAAAGACTTTTTTTAACCTCTTCATATTCCGCATGAATCTACTTCGATTTCGTTGAGTCTATTACTCACTTAAAATAATGATGTTAAGTTTTCATATATAAATTTTTTATCCTATAAATGATTCAATTATCTATCTAGCAATAATGTCGTCCATTATTGTTCAATCCTGTATTCAATCAAATATTAATTATTATAATTGTATAACATTGAAATGAACTTGCTATTTCAGATCATATGTGGCCTTCAGTGAAAAAAATCGGATTTTGGGAGTGGCTGCCAAAAACCAAACGGTGACTAATATAAAAAACACCATTTACGGAACGAAGAGATTATTAGGACGACAATACAATGATCCACAAGTTCAAAAGGAAATACAGAGTCTCCCCTATAAAACCTCTAAGCAGCCAGATGGGAGTGTTGGTATTCATGTAAGTTGCTAATATCTTTTTTTATTCAGTGCCATTAACTTTTTACTCTGCCGTATTTACAATGAAAGGTAAATAAAATCTTTAGATGCAAGAACGACGTGTTGCCGTACTCTAAATTTCAAGTGAATTTAATTTTTCTTATTTTTTTTATCAAACATTAATTTGCAATATGAATTAAAGGCATAACAATAATTGATTTAATGATGCAGTGTGGATTAAAAATGAAATATCCATATAGGATGTGTGCGGTGTTATTCTGGTTTGTAAAAATAATTATTTTGTTTTAGGTTCAATATTTAGGTGAAGAACATGTGTTCTCGCCAGAGCAAATAACAGCTATGTTATTCACAAAATTAAAGGACATTTCGGAAACAGCATTACAAACTGCAGTGAATGATTGTGTTATCTCAGTACCATCATATTTTACCCAAGCAGAGCGTCATGCACTCCTAGATGCAGCTCGCATTGCTGGACTCAATGTTCTTCGTTTATTCAATGAAACAACGGCAACAGCACTTTGTTACGGTATCTACAAGCAAGATTTGCCAGCACTCGAATCACCGCCTCGAAATGTTGTATTCGTCGATTGTGGTTTTGCCAGTCTTCAAGTGAGCGTTTGTGCTTTTCACAAAGGAAAACTCAAGGTTTGTAATGAATTAAATTTAATCAGCAGATATTATATTTCCATATACTATTACATTCTATTAAATTTTGGATTTTTACAATTTAATCCAGATGTTAGCTTCTGCATTTGATAGCAGTTTGGGGGGACGGGATATAGATACAATTCTTGCAAATCATTTTTGCAAAGACTTTCAAGCTCGATACAAAATTGATCCTCATTCAAATCTTCGAGCTTACGTGCGACTTCTCGCTGAGGTTGAAAAATTGAAGAAACAAATGTCTGCGAATTCGACAAAATTACCGTTAAATATCGAATGCTTTATGGATGATAAAGACGTTCACGGTGATATGAAACGTGATGATATGGAAAATATGTGTGTGCATCTGTTCAAACGAGTCGAAACTGTGTTGAGAAAGTGCCTTCACGATTCCCGTGAGTACACATCGATTAAATCGTATAATATATTTCAATGAATATTGTTTTAATATCTGTGTATGAAACATTTTTTGAATTTCAGAATTGAAGACTGATGATATTCACTCGGTTGAGATTGCCGGTGGCTCTAGTAGAATCCCATCCATTAAACGTTTGGTAGAAGAAATTTTTGGTAAAACCGCGTCAACAACGCTGAATCAAGATGAAGCTGTGGCTCGTGGTTGTGCTCTTCAGTGTGCAATGCTTAGTCCTGCTGTGAGAGTACGCGACTTCTCTGTAACTGATATCCAACCGTATCCCATTAATTTAACCTGGGATCCAGTGGACGGAGAACAAGGGTAAATATACAATCTTTTTCTATTTTACAGACAACTTTATTTTATTCTTATAATATAATATTTTTAATTATATTGAATTATTTAGCGAAGTGGAAATTTTCTCATACAACCATCCATTCCCCTTCTCCAAATATTTAACACTCAAACGATCAAAACCGTTTACTCTGAGTGCGAGTTATGCTATGCAACCACTATCGTATCCAACGACTGATATCGGTAAATATCACTCCGTGCAATCACTTAATATTAATCACCTATCAATTAACTTGTAACTAATTCTTTGTATCCATTATTAATCTTACAGGAGTTTTCCATATTAAAAATGTTAAACCCACGTCGGAAGGTGAACCATCGAAGCTGAAAATCAAAGTTAGGTTGAATTTAAATGGAATTTTGACAATTGCCTCCGCGTCACTAGTAGAAAAGCGTGAATTAACACAAGAAGAAAAGGATGAAGAAGAGAAGCAGCAGCAACAACAACAACAACAACAACAACAAGAACAGGCGCCTAACACTATGGATACAGATCAGCAAAACCAACAGGATAAGCCCGATCAAGAGGCTCAAGCAAATGAACCACCTGCACCTGAGGTTAGAATGTTACCCGTTTAATTTTCCTAAAAGATTTGTCACTTTGCGCATTGCCATAAAATCATTCCAGACTTGCACGTACAGTACGAAAATTATTTTTGATGAGGATATATATATATATATATATATATATAGAGAGAGAGAGAGAGAGAGAAATTTCAATGTATTTTTATATAACGCGAGCATGACTATGTAAGTCTGTTGTGGTTTAGGTGTGCGCAGATAAAGGGCGGCGAGGCTCAAATGCGGAGGATGATGGAAGGAGTGCAAAGGGATCTGCCCCGTCCTATTCCTCGAGGATTCGCTCTTGGTTCAGCTCGGTACGCGACACACTAACATTTACTTGGACCCATGCGCATACCACTAGTTCCCACTCTGTTTTATTTTTTATTTTTATTTTTCCAATGAGTGCACATGTGCCACATCGAAATTACCATATGTTGGGGTAAATTTCTTCAGAACTTATGTGTATACCAAATTCATAACAAACAAACGCGATTGATTATTATTATTATTTTATTATCAGCTTCAATGTCATATTCGATAGTAAATGCTGTTTCAATTTCTTCTGCAAACTCAATTTTTACGCGAATTGCTTCTGTCAATTCATTTAATGGAAAAACAATATGGAAATTACTTAATCACATTAAGATTTGTTCTCATATTGTAGTGAAACAAAGCGCACGTGTGCGTGCGTGAATAGGTGAATTAACGTGATCATTAACATATTATGAATTGAAGTGTATTTGGTGATTGCATGGGTCCAAGAATAAGCTGTGTCACACGCCGTGTTCTGAATAATTTTCTGAATCCCTATAGTTTTGTATTTTTTTACTTCTTTATTGAGTCGCAGAAGAAAAAGAGACCATTTCATTCACTGTTCATAGAGAAGGAGAGAGAGAGAGAGATTCTGTGTGGCACACTAATTAACATGTGAAAGATTTCATCTCGATACTATTACCATTTGTTTATAAAGTGTTTTTTTTCTCCATCGGATTCTTCATGAATTTTTCAATTATATATTAAAAGAGTGTATTCTCCATATTTTTCACTGTTCTCATTTAAATTCATTCATTTATTGTTTTATCTGTCGCCATAGCGAGTAAATGCTGACAATTGTGTGTATTTTTTTAGTATTTAAATAAGCATTAATGTGAAAATAATGCAAATTATTCCGCATATATTTTTCAGGGTGATGATAAAGGTAAAAAGAAAATTCCAGTGCGTTTAGTAGAATTACCAATCGAGATTCACGCCGGTGGACTGCCGCAACATGAACTGGATATAGCTATTGAAAAAGAGGTAATTAGCGAGTGATACACCTACTGAAGAAAAAGTATGCCACCGATTCACATCATGGTTAATTTATCATTAATTCGAAATTAGGGAAAAATGGTTGCTGAGGATCGCCAAGAGAAGGAACGTATTGATGTACGAAATGCATTGGAGGAATACGTATATGATCTACGAGCCAAAATCTCTGATGACGATGAACTTGGAACATTTATCACAGAATCTGAAAAAGAATCTTTGTGCCGAAATTTGGATGAAACAGAAAATTGGCTATACGAGGAAGGCGAGGAATGTAACCGACAAGTCTACAGTGAAAGATTGAATGCATTAAAGGTTAGTTAAAATTATATGAACCAAATTTTTTTTATATCAATTATATTATATATTCGATGATATTGAACTAGGCACAAGGTGAACCAATCAAAGAGCGAAAATGTGAGTTTGACGGCAGAACTTGTGCACTAAATGAATTAGCTGGTGCATTGCAATTAGCAAAGAAGAGTTATGATCAAATTAAAACGGCTCAAGGAAAAGAGGATAAATATTCACATTTAACTGATGATGAAATTAAGCAAGTTGGTAACACAATAAAAGAGAAGTGGACATGGCTCGATGAAGCTCATGCACTATTCGCCAATACACCACGCACACAATTGGCCAGTATTACCGTTGCACAAATTCGAAGTGCAAAACACGTATGTTATTCATTGATAGTAGAAAATAAACTATGATGCTTAAAGGAAGTAAATATAATGCTAAGTTATTCATGTTGTATTATTATTGTTCCACAGACGATAGATAATACGGTCACACCAATTATCAATAAACCAAAGCCGAAAGCTGAACCACCGAAAAATGAAAAGTCAAAAGAGAAGACAGGTGAGGAAAAAAATCATAAAAATTCTGGACAAGGTGACGGCCACGATCAAGATAACCAACAATCTGGGAAAGAAGAAAAAATGGATGTCGAATAATAATTGGATTCATCTCCTACTATTATTAAATTCATATAACGTTAATTGGAACTAATTGACGAGTACTTAATTTAATAAATTGTTCTCGTCAATACACGAGCCTTCAAATTTTCATGGAGGAACAAAAGTACACTACTTCCCGTTATTTACGCCCCTTTCACTTATTTCTTATTTAATTGTCTGACACAACGTAATAAAATTACGTCTTTAATATCAGATACATCAGAATATATGCTACTACCTCATTACCGTACATTCGACAAAGAATTTCATCAACAAAGTTCATTTCAAAAGTTAACACAGGAACAGAACTAACTTATCTTGGAATTTATATGTCAATTATTGAATTGTGCATCTAAGACAGTTGCAATAAAATGAAAAATTATAATGAATTTACTTTATATTACACTAACATTTTTAAATTATTCGGGTTGCCGCAATATTGGCGAATGAAAATGACAAATAAGTCCATCGTGCAGCGATTTCACATAAAAGACACAAGCGATAGCCACCACTAAAATTTATAACTGAGTGAAACTCAATGTGATTCAGATTATATCGCTGTTGGATTTACGTATTTAGCGGTTATGTCGGTCATTCCATCTATTGCCGAGAAAACAATATCATAAAAAACTTACACATGTGTTGCATTTATGTTGATATAATTTGAATAGAGATGTTTTTTGTTCACAATACCATTTGAGCCAGGCGTATAAAGTGCATAAATGAAAGTTGAGTCGCCAATTTAATAGGGCAAAAATAATGAATATTATTTTAGTCTGATTATCAAAATTCTGGTTCATCATATTTATAAATCGTTATATTCTCACTTTCTGGGCATAATATATTGTCACAGAATACAAGGTGTACATAATCAGTAAACTTATGGAAGTCGAAAATCTATGCTTTCCGTTATTCTATATATGTTTGCAATTAATTTTAATTACATAATCATTTAGAGACCATCAATTAGAATTTTCTCATCTCGCAACTTGTGTTTATTAATATGCTACCGAAAAGTTTCCCTACTCTTATTTAATGTGCATTGTTCAATAAAAAAATTTGTTCTTTCAAAACAATTTTTCTAGTATAAAACTGCAGCAGATTATAATTATGTGTGTTGAATAAATGATCATATAATTAAAATGATGAAACTGCCTTGATAATTCGTGTCACATACTTTTATCTTCAAATAAATCTTACAACAACAAAGTGTCAATTATTAACTTACAAATAAATTGCAATATGAATATGGTATTTTAGCCTACATTCTAAGATTGGATATTTGTGAATGTAGTTCGACATCACGATTGTATGAACAATTGCACAGTAGATATACAATAAGAAACAAGTGTTGAGATTCATGATATATCACTTTTATAATGGAAAATTTATGCATTTCACAATTCGTTCAATAATAATAAAATATACATGCTGTGTTGTATGGAAATACAAACGTAATTTGTCTGTTTCCTTCAGAATTCAATAGATATAATGTAAATAGATCATCTGACATATTATGTTACTGTCAAGAAATAAAAACATCAATTCTTAAAAAAAAAATTAATCGTTCTTGGGAGCCAATTTTGTTTGACCATCAAAGTATGCTCTATATATAAATGCACCTAGAGCACCGTGTAAAGCTAGTACTGCAACTATTGCAGCTGAAACATTACTTGACGTATTGCTCATTCCGAATAATACTGAAAAAACAGAAAAAAAAAATATTCTTTAATCACTGGGACACGAAAAAATCAACAATATATTCATTATACGTACCATCGAAGACAATCATTCTACTTATAAAGAATGACATTATAGGCATAGCAATAATAGCAAGGGCATACATTAAAACTGTTTTGAAAACTTGAAACTCGGCTGATTCCTAGAAATTACACATTTTAATTACTTAAACTGTTACGAATGGAATTTTAATGATGAATCGAAAACATTAATATTTATACCAACCGGCGTATTCATCATTATTGTCAAAAAAACGAGACTAAGTTAATACTTTATAAATAAATTGATATGTTTCACGATGTAAACTTGTCACTGCTATTCACAATTTATGTGTACTTAACAATTATTAGTATATATTTTTTCTTATCATTGGCTTCTTAACCTCAAAGTGAAATTTCCAATACAAATAGATATAGGTTGAACTAACCTATGCAATGGAGAGAATCAGAACTAACTTACCGGCCGAGATATTGCTGATAAAGATGTTACAAGAGAAGTGAAAGTTGGCGTTACCTTGATTTCGGATTGATGTAGTGGTGTGAAATAATGTATATTTATATGTACATATAGATATATAACGATATTCAGTACATTTCAACTCGACTCGAGGAATTGTCGTGTTTTTCACGTGCGTGTAAAAACTATACATTACGGCGTTACGGGTTTCTTTTCATTTCCACTACAATATCGCTTTCACTATCTTCATCTATCCCTATATAATCAACTTTTCATTTGTGATAATTAGTTCTTTCCACACCGATAAACTGCAACTTGATTTATTCGTCATTCAGTGAAACATTTCGTAGCGTATACATTGTGTTTTGTTTCACGTAACGCTGTAAAAACAGTAGATATAATACACAAAATAGTAAATATAAGTAATGGCATCGGTGAGCGAGGCTACGATGATTTACAATACGAGAATAGTGCCGTGTTACGTTTCATCAAATGGTTATTACGGTTATGTTCCACCAAGCAACGAACTTGTTGAACATCACAGTAATTATCAACAAGTACTACTAGATAATAATCAACATCATGAGTTACAGCAGCAGCCTGTTCGAGTAACAATTGGTCCCGGTATCAACATTGGAACATCATCAAAATATCTTTATAATGAACAACAACATTACGACTATAATAATACATGGGCCATGGAAACTGGCGGTGATCAGGTGGATATTGAAGACACGCAACATCATCAGAATTACCATTGCGTAATTCCAGAGACCATGAGGCGTCTCGTTACGGGCTGCAACGGCGACAGCAATAACAGTAGTGGTATTGATGGCGTCGGAGTACGCTACCATGTGGCGAATAATAACAGCAGCGATGTGACGATAAGCCAACGTGAGAGTCGAAAACGTAGCTACAATGATCCAGGTTTTCTACTTGGCCAAGGAACTGGACGGATGAAAAAATTGCGACAAGGTAGGAGAGAATTCACTTTGACTTACCGACAAGTCATGGATTCACAAAGTGATTTTACGTGGCTTCGACAAATCGCGATTTTAACAACAACAAACATCGCGATACGCATGTATGGTCTTGCGGTTTTCAGCCCTATGGATCTTTGGTTGTACGTAATGAAATTATAAAACTATTCTGCCTCATGACAATTCTTCATGTGCTCAACTCTTTATAACACCAACATCGCCTCTCTAGTTATGCATCTTTGCACTATCTAATATTTCTCTTAATCTTATATTTATTTATGAATTCATATTTAATGGGAAGATCAAGGTGCAATTTAAATGCTGTCGCACGTGTTTATTTATATTTTTTCAAATGTTCTTTCACGATCACCGTCAGGGGGAGTATTTATTTCCGGATAGAAGTAGCGGGAAAATTAATTGAATTTAAACTATATTATATATTTTTGCATTGTTGATATTAAAAATTATCCTGCTTATTGAAAATTACAATGTTAATGAGCATGGAAATACCCGAGAATATTTGAATAATTTTTATCATAAGCATGCGGATTTCGTTTCAGAGGCGGTGGTAACAGCCACGTTTGCCATGGTACAGACGGTACAGGGGAACATGGATCGGTCGCGGTGTTCAATGAGCCGGCATCATTATGCTTAGATTCTAACATAACTAACTCCCTGAAGCTGTACTCGAGCGTTGCCAATAACTGTTGCGCCCACATAGCAGCAGGTAATTTTCCATTGATAAATCATAAGTTTTCGGAGAGCAATTGCGAAACGAAAAGATGCTCAGTTACGAGCACATCTCATGTAGATTATGAACATATGTTGATGGAGACCCATGGCTGCTCAGCTTATCATCATTATCGTCACCAGCTGCTAGATATTGGCATCATCGAAAATGAATTCTAATTATTATTTCATTTATATTTATTTTTGAAGATTTATTTATTTATATTGAAATGAACATACTTCATTGTTACGCATTTCTTTGTCAATTTCAATCGGAAAGAACGTAAATATTAGGACTTACATCTGTGTGAAATAAATAAATATCTAATTTTCTATTAAAAATTACTTAAACAACTCTTGTTTTCACTCTTCCACCATGAAATAATGAATGATACTTCACAAATAATGAACAGTAGAAAATACAATTTCATTTTGCAATACATTTTTTCAACTTTGGAGTACGTTGAAAAAGTTTGCTTTTAGTTATTAGTACCACAATTATATGTGCATGTATAAATATTTTTTCAACATTCATTTGAAAGTGAAAATTATAACCATATGCTATATTTAATCAACGACAACGACTGCAATACGTTTATAAATCTTAATACCGATTATTGTTAATGATGAAGAAGTCTCGTGGGTATTCTATCTAATGTAGAATTGACCATCATTATCCCGCCGTCATTTTCATTTTCACCATCTAAAATTTCTCGATCAGCTTCGAGTGTTCCAACATTATGACCCGCAAATGCCTGTATCTCATTGTTTTCCACAATTACATCATTGCCATCATCCGGTGAGTTCTGCAAACCATATACAACAATAAATACATTTGTATTCACAATCATTTTTATTATATGAAAGATGATAAAATGTGCACATATCACCTGCTGATTACTGGATGCTTCTGGACGTGACTGATCAGCCTCTGCTAAATCTTCATTATAGCCTGGCGTAACAGATGACCCGAGAGTAATCGAAGAATGATCCAGTTGTGCTGCACCCTTTAATATAGGAAGGAAAATAAGTAAATAAAGAAAAAAGAAAAAATTAGTCGCATGCGAATATTGTAATGTTTTGCAACTTCAAATTCAAAATGATCAACGAGAAGAGCATGCATATTCTGTGGTCCTTGTATTGTCGTATGGTGTGGTATAACGAAATCCGTCATCAATGATTGATGTTCCGTATTATTCAACAGTGGACTTGCTTGAGCACCAATGTCTGAATCATCATCACTTGATTGACAACTTTCACTCGCTGTTTGGTAAATAGTTTCATTCTAAATGAAAAATTATATTAATTTTCGGTACGCGTCAACATATGAATTGCGGAACATTGTGAGAATTCAATTAGTTTGATATTTACCAATGGGTTATTCGACGATTGAATATCGTGAAGAGCTCGTAATGATCGTAAAAGTCTTGGGCGAAGTCTCTGATCCTCGCTGATAGCTTTTATCTCCCTTAGAATTATCACCAAATAATCTGGACATCTTCTGTTTGCCGCAATCAGCGACAAAAGTACGTCCCGCATCTCACCACTTTGATGAAAATTAGAAATTGCACATCTTCTATTTCTCCTTATAATATATCAGAATTGTTAAAAATTATAAAAATATCCTATTCTCCATACCTTAGGTGCCGAAGTGAATATATATCATCATTACTTTCCGGTACTAAACGAAAAGATGAGTGTGCTTCTTCCCAAAAATTTTCAACTTGCTGTGATTGTGTGGCTTCATTAGATAACATATTATTTCGCGCA
Source organism: Galerucella tenella (assembly GCA_910591685.1). Classification (NCBI taxonomy): domain Eukaryota; kingdom Metazoa; phylum Arthropoda; class Insecta; order Coleoptera; family Chrysomelidae; genus Galerucella; species Galerucella tenella. The sequence goes on from CAJUYH010000726.1 coordinate 50,057, forward strand.
GCTGGAATTTCGCGTTCTTGTATTTGTAGATTTGATGGAAGCTGAAGATTAAGCGAATATTGCGTATCTGAACTTGAAACAGATGGCAGCGATATATTGTCACTGACACAGTGTTCACGATTTCGTTTCTCTCTTCTTGAAATAAATTTTGAATAAAAATTAATTCAATTCAATTATGAGAATAATTATTTAGATAACTCACACTAGTGACATATGAACGCTAGCTGCTGCAGTGTTGGTTGATGTGCTTGAATTACCAGAGGGACCTGGCTGAGAATCTGTTACAGTTTTTGAATTCCCCGACAATAGATTTTGTCTAGAGTAGCTGAAATAGCAAAAGAAGAAAACGCAAAAACAAATCACACAATGTTAATAATATCTTTCACAAAACATAACATGCTTAATAAAACTCGCAATTTCGTTGAATATTATCGTTGGAAATATCAAAGTTGTTGTGCAGGCTCCACCATGACGTTCACCATGTTAGTATTGAAAATGAAAATCTTCGCAAAACGAATTTATTGAATTCAATTCAATTAGAATATGATTAGAAATAAATAAATTTTTCTGATTGTCCGGCAACCCATCTACGTACCTATATATTCATTACCTACCGACACAATTTCTTGTTTACGATTTCACATTAATCACAGAAATGAATAATTGAATGTGGATTCAAATATGGACAGTGCGCGGAAAGCACTAAATGTTCGATAAGGGAGTATCAATAAATAGTCGCGAATAAATGCAAAGACTTACATACTGACCGTGACTGTTTATTGCTTTCGATGCCATGAGTACATTGAAGTAATTACGCCGTGATATTTATTATATGGATGATATAACGATTAACATATGTTTGATTCAAATGTCACGATTGTTTATGAAAAGGCATATTAACATAATTGAATAGAAATTTCTTACCATACGGTTTTCTAGTAAGAGACATTATATTTCATATTATTTTACCTTCTAAAATTGTCCCAATAGTTGTTGGCACGATTTCCCGGTGGCACTTGATTGTTTAATTGTTGATTATTGTGATGATGTTGAGCATTTATGGACGTAGAAACGGGTGGGTGTGGTGGTGCTGACGATGCAGTTGGCAAAGAGACTAGATTTGGTAGCGATGAACTTGGAGGCAAAGAAGTATCAATAGCATTACCCAGATGATTAATTGATCGACTTAAATTTGAATAATCCTCATGATTATCATTGTTAGAAATTCGCGACTGATTTTGCGTTTGTCGAAAGTGTTGTTGTAATTGAGTTATTGCAGCTCTCATCGACTGTAGCTCGCGTTGTTGTGACCACAATAGTTGACAGCATTGTTGCATAGTCGTACTCATCATTTGTAATTGTTGGGCTTGAGAGCTTATTAACAGTTGTCGATAATATTCGACGGATCCGGCATGACCTACTGAACAATTTATGTGGATTCGAGATAAAGATTAAGTTTTGTGGCAAAAAAAGTAAACGACAAGACAACATAATAATGACTTAATGTCATGTACGCAAGATTTCTATTAAATGACAATAAAATTTTCTACTTTGTCCAGTCCTACTGACTTTCCGTTGATTTAATGTCGTTATTATTACCGTTGGATGGTTGAACTATGGGCGGCGGTGCTGGAATACTCCACCAATTATTGCCAAAGCCATTTTCAACGGTAGTTATTTGTGGGCCGATGTCTAACAAATTTTCTGCTGTTGATATTCCATCAACGCTTTGCTCATTGCACTCGACAACTAAAAAATAATAAATTATTCAACTTATATTATTTTTGTGTGAGATTGAGGTATAATAAAGGAAAATGTTACTAACCAACAGTGTTAGGTACTGGCCACATATTTGCAGGCGTACTAGAATGACTCAGCTGCGAATTTGACCCTCTTCTACTACTCCAATCAACTCCACCAACGTCATGATTAACACTTGATGATTGCGATGGATCTTTGCGTACTAATTCTTCTAGTTGTCGCTTTTTACCATGCACAACGTCGCCATTGGTATTCATATTATTGCTCGCTTTTTTATCTCCACCAGAAATGCCTGTCAATGAAGCTGGCGGTGTAGAGCCTTGCAATGAAAATACTGGCGCTGGTGGCAATGACGTTGACTGTGCCGATGGATTTTTTAGACGCTGCAATTCAGCCCGTGCAGATTGAAGTAAGACCTGCTGCTCTTTCAATTCACGTGTGACAGCCTTAAAAATAAATTCATTTGAATTTATTTACCTTCAATATTGCATGTCAATATTTTTTTTAATTATTCAGTCGAAAATAGTGAATATGAAGTGTGGCGTGACTACCTGAATCTGTTCAACAGTTAACCGCTCTGTTGAGTTGTTGAATTTTGTATGAATTTCATCAACATCGCTGTTACGATCAATCGAATTACACGATGCAATAGCACCGATTTCTCCCTCCAAATCTTCCGAATTTTCATAACCAGTGCTATTTGTATTAGACTCCATTGCTGTGTATTCGGCTGTTTGATTGCAACTATCTCTGACGCGTGTAGCTTCTTCCATGAGACCTTTCAAATGTGCTAATTGTTGTTTTAACGTCTCTAGTTCAACAACTTTATCTCGTTCAGCATGTTTCGAATTGTCCGAACTCTAAACATATTTCGGGAAAGAAAAAAAAAATAATCAATCGAATTAAACCAAATTTAATGAATTGTTTTGACACAAACACGTCGGAAATATTAAAACATGAGGAAAAACTTACACAACTGGCTCTATCTGACATTTCAACTGCTTGCAATTCAGCTACAAGGCAGTCCATCTGCTTTTTTTTGTTCTGCAATGCCGCTAATTTCCCTTTTAATGCAGCAGTTTCCGATTCCAACACTTCAGCATCATTTCCCAATTGTTGTTGTGGACGAGTTTCACTGTCCCACCCTGGTGATGAATTAGAGGCATTCGATACCTGATTCTCCTGAAGTAATAATGCCTGTTGAGCTTGTCGTGCCTCATTAAGGCGTTCTCGTACACGTAATTGCATTCCCACGAGACTTGCTTGATGATCTTGTAATTCAACCAATTTTCGTTGTGAAGCCTCCATTTTTTTACGCAATTGGCACTCCACCGATTCCTCACCATCAGCACTCTCGCCATTCTGTTGCATTTAATTTTATGTACAAATGGATGTAGCAATCAAAGTATGTAATTAGTGAGATATAGATAATGAATCGATTTTATATTGGTGAGAAGTTATTTATGCAAAACTGATGAAACCCACCCTACAATTATAAAAAGGAAGTAAATGTTTTTGAGTGTTAAGAATATCCAGCAACCCAGTACAACGTTTCATCTGATTGTAGGATTGTGATGGTTGATTGTGAAACTAAAATCGCATGCTTGTTGTTAGTATTTGAATATTAATAAGTGAAAGAAAAATGTCAAAAGTTCTCTGAAAAACCTCATATATAGGTCCACGATAGTTCTCCAAAAGTTTAGCAAGTTTTGTTTCGCTGTCGCAGAGATCCTCCACCATTCTAGATAATTTCTCGTGCTGGGTACGCGCTCGCTATTCAAAATCACGGTTGAAAAATAAAACAGAGAAGTGAGATATACTTTTTTCATATTATTTTGATGCATACAATAATATGGACTTACTGGATCGCTTGATTGATTCAGAGATTCCATCATCGTTGAAGTGACTCTAATGTAATCGCGAATTTGATTCAAACGCGTTTCCACTTGACGTCGGTCGGGCTGCAAAGTTTAGATTAAATAATTGGATATATCATTTGACGGAAAATTTGTAGTGATTTACCATTCGATCAACATTCATTGGTTTGGTTCCTTGACCATGAAGTGGTGATTGGGCACGTGAATCAATTGGTTGAGCCATTTCTTGCCACTGAATGTAATCTTCTCCAAAATAATTATGTGGTCGACTTCCACCGTATGTCACTAAACAAATTCAATTGGAATATCATGAAATAACCTATCGACTTCATATAGAATTTAAAGGTTTCCATACCAATATCGGTGAAATCTTGATAAGACACTGGAGGAGTTGGCACAGTGGGCCGAGTGTTGCTATTCTTTGTAGTGCGAACACACCCTCTATCACTAACTGGTTGCCAATCCAACTGTACAACAAATATATTATTACTAGTAATTGAAGTAAATGGTTGCCATGGAAAAAATTTCGGTGCTTTACTAGTGTTACAAAGATTAAATTTCAAAATGGTTGATATACATAGCACATCAGCAGATACAATTTCTGTACTCAAATGAATCGACTTAGAAGTCTCGGGATATGTATTCTTAAATAGAAACTCTCCCCACTGTTTCACCGGATATTATTAGAATGGAGATTTGTACTATATCACAGTGAGTTTAAGCTATTGAATGCTTAGTCGAGTATCAATTTAACTATCCCTACTTCATCTTCGTTTCATGGTAATCGAAAAAATTTTAATGATGTATCTTCATATAAGTTTTCCATATGATCACGACAAAATTGATCAGTTATAAATCACTTTTAAATATGCAAATATATTAATTGTACAATTTTTCATCTTCAAATAAAGATAATTTTATTTATCGATAAAAAGAACCAAATTGGCATAATACCAAATTTTTTGAATGCTGCGGTCTGCCATGATAATAAGCGGATCGAATGGATTGTTCACTGGAGCTGATAATCTCTCTGTTTCTATCATTTCTTCGATTGCTCTTTGGGAGGGTTCCTGTGTTCCTCGAGCCGTCATTCATACCAGGTGTCATCACTGATTTTTTTTTCATAAAACGTTCAGATAAAAATTCTCACGTTACAAATAGTATTGTTTATAACTTTATTTGTAACAATTTACTTATCTCATTTTTTGCCTACGAACAATAGTTAAAAAAAATTAAATAATAATTAATTACTTATAATATCGTCAAAATAATTCATGTGGTCACACCGAATATTTTTTTATCCAATTTGACGTAAAATGATAGCGATAATGAAACGATAAAATAAAAAACGGCCGATATATATCGATATGTTAACTTGACAAAAAATAAATGAACATAAGTATAATGTAATTCACAGAGATTCGCGGGCCGTTAATTTACGTCAACTAATTTTTGGCAATAATAGTATAAGCAATTGAGCTCTAAAAATAAAAATAGCCATTGGCGCATGTTACACAAGATGAGAGTTTTGATAAAGGCTCTGACAGCACAGATAACGCTAAACTACATTTAGTAATTCAGCCATTTTTAAAAACCGCTCATAGCCAGTGGCGCCAACTGTATTATTCAAATGATCCCGCCATTATCACGTTTATAGGAACATTTCACGAAAAACACACTATATCGGTATGCTGGAGACCTGTTCTTAAATCGACGAACTGATTTGCCTGCAGAAACTTTTCATCGTGTGCATATTTTAGCATTTAATCATACAATGAAAATTTCAACCACTTGATGAAACGTAATGTTGATTGCTATGTGTATTGACAATCACAATGCACAAAGTGAAGAGAAATAATATTTTATTCTCCCCTCCTTTTTTCTTCGACAAGTTTTTTGGATTTTATCGACTACTTTTAGACAACCTGAATACAAGCTAATTACTGTATTGGTAAGTAACTACAAAATCCTCTGAATCACATGAATTCAGTCAACTTGATACAGAGATGCAGAGAAAACAAACATTTCAATATGATATAAGAAACCGCCACATTGGTATGGGAAAGTTGGTGGCGTTGCTCTCGGACACTCGAGCCCTATATCGAAAGATGATAATGAGTGTATAATAAGTAATGTTATGTGTATATGTATACTAAATTAAACGGGAAGCTACACTGTATAAATGTAAACGTCGGATTAAATATTCGTCTCATAACAACCATGAAATTTCCATCATCACTAGTATCACTTCCGACCAATCTCTGCGGATTAACTGCAGCGCGCGAAATTTAAAATCACTGAGTGCACACTACAAAATTTAGAATGAGTGCGGAAGTGTTGAACAAAAGTATGTACATGTGACGTATGTAGCGAGTTGACTGCATAAGAAATCTCCAAGGGAGTTTAGTGAGCATCTGCGCATAAAAATATTTTCATTAATATTACACGAAAAATATCTTTATTATATTCGTTTTAAAAATTGTCATTGTTAGCTATTAATACCGTCTCCTTGATGGAAGTTCCCAAAATTACTACATATGCAATGTACATTTCAAATTCAAATGAAACATGATATATTATTTTATGATACATTTATGTATATATTTTGCACTGGGGTGACGATTTTGTTCAATCTTTGACCTGATTCAAATACACTGCACAATTTTACATCAAGCTATTTTAAAAAATTGTATCAAAGTAAAAGACTTATTCTTGAGTATTTTTCATGTAATTCTCGGACTCTTCTATATGAAGCGTTGTTGAGAAAATATATGCAAGTATACTAGCTATATGTATTTATAAATATATATATATATTTATAGATTGCTGCCAAGGTTATAAATTTGGAGGTGAAAAATTTTGCTGTTGGAATACATATTTTAACGTTCAATTGACAGCACGTGTATTCAATATCTCTTGTCCAATTACAGTTGGAGAAAACTCTGAATGAGGTCGATTTTCGCTTACACATGTATACATTTTTATTGGACGTAGTTTCGTTATATTCCACACGATACAACAACAACAACGATAACGAGGATGATAATAAAAATTATGACGAACTTTTTGCAATTATGATGTCTACGAAGAATGTGGTTTATTCTAAATAATTTTGTGGTTATATATGAAGAGAGAAAATGATTATAAAAGTTTTATTTCTTTTTGAAGCAATAGAAGGAAACTTTATGAGGTAAAAGTTGAAATGACGCAGCGGAAGCAGGCCGCAACACAGGGTCAAAATTCAAAGATTGTCGATGACATATTAAATAAACAGAGAGCGTACATATCGATACCCATTCAAGGCCTCTCATTTTTTATGCCACACAACAAACTCTCAAATGACGCTTCTGATCTTAAAATGTTTACCTAGTGGACATAAAAACCAGACAGTTGGGGTCTCATTATCAACAGACACGACTGTAGATTGCTGTAGTCGCGTGTTATTGCTACGTCAGCCTTTGCGAGATTGTATGAGTTGTTTTGTGAATCACATTCAAAATTTATCGACCCAATTCACCAGTCATTTCGCCTGAAAACATTGATCAATTTACGAATAATATACCTACATATAAAGTATCAAAAGGACACAAGCACATCGCCGTATATGCCCATGTAAATTCCCAACATTATAAACAAATAATTTATAGGTGTGAAATGTTTGAAGTGAATTCTTAATTGACGTCATGCTATACAGTGACGATGATAACATTGATTAAAAATATATTTGTCTTTGCTGTGAACACATTATATGCTTATAACATACATGCATAAATAAACTGAGACCAGAAAATTCCGATTCGTATTTTTCAAGTCATTTGCATCGATAATATGTTCGCTAACAATTAGTAACATAGATAAATTCTAATGATCACTTTGAATAAATGAAAAAAATAAAAATATTGATACGAAAAAATTTAAGACAAAAGTGAATATTATGTGCAAGATTTTCTTCCAATAATCATTTTCAACGAGAAAAATTGTATGTATATACTTGAGCAAATAGATATTGTTTATTATATATGGATTCTTGTATCCAGAGATAATCGCAAGTGAGAATCGACAGGAGACCGACTTTCCCCGGTAACAAAAGTACAGGCGGAACAAATGATCTTTGGTGTAGACGCGCGCACGCCTGTAACGTGCGACGGGAAGTAATGGCCCCGATACTTACTCGCTTTATCCATATGGATAACGGCAGGGGACAGTATAATTAGGCCCGGTGGCAGTAGTCCCGGACTCGTTCAAGACCTCTTTCATGGGGTCTGGCCAAGTAATTGAGCCCACAGGACAGTTGTATGGACGTATAACCGTCTGATGAGCTTAGCGTGTATTTATATTATTAATTCAAAAATATTATTGACGTTTACATGACTATATGTGGGTGGCTGTTGGAATCAGAGGCCTCATACAGCCAACTACATGTTGGATTTTATTATCTGAATTTCCGTTAAATGCTCGATAACACATTAATATTGTGTTTGTATAATACTCTACTATACAAAATAATGTTTTGGTTTTAATTTTATATAAATTTTCATGAGAAATATTCAAAAATTCATTTCTTTGGAAGTCCATATAAATACTCTGTCAGATATATTGCAGCAATAACTGATGTATCGGGTAATGCTATACATGATAATCAGATAATACGTATTTCCTAATTTTGGATTATTAATTTGAAGTGAGATAACCGCTGTCCTTTAATAAATAGTAACAGTACAGGGCGTCAGGGGCGGTACCCGACTTGTCGGTGCCACGAGAAAAATCAACGCCTCCCGTCCGTATGGGGCGGAGTTACTTTACTGGCCTCGTTATATATGTTTCAATGTCTCGTGAAGTTTTACATTTCATGCAATTGAAAAATTTCGCGGATATTTTCATATAAAATACGGAAAATTCGTTTACAACATGAATTAATAAAATTTGAATATCAAGAAAAAAATATAAATTTACAATAATGTTGACATTGAATTTATCGTCTTTCTTTCGTCACATAATTCAAGGGGAAATTGATATATTT
>CAJUYH010000727.1:0-58701 GCA_910591685.1 Galerucella tenella
TTTTTACGTCAATCGAATTCAAAATTTCATGTACATCGTTAATATTTATCGGAATTTATTTAATTGCTATAACTTCACAACTATTGATGATACGGTCTTAGACATTCAGGACGATCTTTTAGATAATAATTATTTAATCTGCTTAATTTACTTTTTACCAACTCATTATCTAGAACGGTCCTATTTTTATAAGCATTTGTTTATAAAAAAAATGAATTCTTTGCATCTTTAAATGTTAAATATTTTTTTTATGATCAAAGATACGGCTTTTCTTATTCAAGACAGTTTTGTTAAGGTATTAATAGACTATTCAAAAATATGAACAAATGCTCATGTGCTATTAGCGGAAAGAACCATTTCTTCCCTCTTATGGAGACTTGATACAGACTAATGTTTTGATCACTGCGGTTAGTACGTTTTTATTCAGGTCTGTCTTGTGATTTCCAATACACATCTTCAGGATGCTGGTAAAGATTTCCAGATATCCAATCAGCAGATACCAGTTTCTTGGGAATAGTTGGTAACGAAGATATTTTTTCTTGTAAACTTATTGTCGCAAGAGGCACATCATCTTCGTCCGAAGGAAGTTCTTCAACATCTTTGTCTTGGTTATTAAAAATAACCTCAACATCGTTTATGAGCTGACTTCCGGATAAATGATTTATTGTAGTCATTTTCTCATCTCCAGAGTCGCAGTCTATTATATCATCATTAGCATTATCTGGAGGAAAAAGAATAATGCCATCAGGTGATATCGGACTGTCATTTTGCTCAAGTTCTTCGATCAACTCATGTAATTTCAATGGTTTCCTAAAACAGATACAGTGTAGTAGTGTTTATTACTACTGTCCTTTTGAAAGAACATCACGAGAAACTCCTTCAAATAATATGCAAATAAGATTCGAATACTATATACCCTAAAATAACATATAACTATACCAAATAACAAGATAGTATCATCAAAACATCCCAATTTGATTTGTAACAATTGAAAACTTACCTCCAATAGGTAGCGTCCATTTTATATAAGCAAAATCACGAAAATATTGTTTCCCAGTGAAGGGAATTGGAGCAAAAGAATATATTTGATGAGTCGCTGAATGATACTAACCTTCGCAGTTTTTAGCGGAATCTTCAGTGCTAACGAAGGACCACCGATATTGCAGTATCGGACCTCGTTATCCGTGACAATAAAATTGCCAGAGGGATAACCAAATACAAAGTTTAATATAGGAGTAAAACAAGAAGGAAAATAAGTATGATTTAGAATATAGGTAACAATGACAATAATATTTATTGTTCACAACAAAACATGAAAAATAACAAGAAAAAATAATTTACATTATTATGTAGAAATACCCGGCGATAGTTCCGGTACATACAAGCATAGATAAAATATAACACTGCATACAAGTAAGATACAAGTTTAAATGCTTTTCAGTATTTAGGCAGAAATAGTAAATACCCGGCAATTGTTCCGGTGCAGACAAGTAAAATAAAAGTTGAAATTATTTATACCGTAGAATTAAAGAAGTCACTGGTCACTAGCGTCTGGCAACCATGTAAGGATACCGGTAGGCGGTAACCGGCATATCCAAATTACAAAGAAAATGCTACTTACAGTTTATGTAGATTAGATTATAACAAAAGCACAAGACCTAATATATAATTAGGGTAACACTGATTAGGCCCCATTTTGTAAGGGCATGAACTACACTTATTAACAATACATTATTTAAATTAAACGTAGAAAAGAGAGCATACGCTCGTGGTTATGAGCTTACAATCTGGAGTACTGACTATAACAACTGGCTTTTTGACGATTTTTGAGGGAACGCATCGAGAGCATTCGGTCGAACTCGCAATATGAGTCTCACGACGAGGGAAATCATATTGGACAGGGCCGTAGCTAGGCCCACTATTGTACGAATTTATTAGGAAATTCGTACACCCAGTTCGTAAACAAACGGTTAGCGTGGGTAACTGATCTGTGTTTATGAAATAATACCACTGGTGACATCAATTAATGGGAAGTCTAAGATACAAAAATATAGAAATTATGTCGATGCATTTTAAAGGGACAGTAGTAATATCTGGGTTTAAAATCGGTGACCGCTTTTACTTGAATTTGAAAATAAAAAGGAAAACATTTTTTTCATTACTTTGGTGCACATCACTGTATTTATAATTTTTCAAAGTAACGGAAAAAAAATAATATGAAAGTCAAAATTTGTTTATAAAATAAACAATGAGAATGTAAAATTTTTTTTTCTTTTTATTTCTGTTTAAAATAACAAATTATGATTTTTGAAAAAACAATGATTCCTCAATTATTAATTCAAAGGTTGGATAAATGAAAAAAACGATTATAAATAATGTAAATAGTTTTCTTACATAAGTCCCACCAAATCAAACATAGTAACCTATACCAAAAGAAGGGACCTAGTGGGATTTGGACTACTATTCCTTCAAGGTACGGAGTTTCCAATGGTTATAATAATAATAATAATAATAAGATTTATTGCAGAAAAAATCTGTTACAAGATAAATACATAAAATAACCTAAAACATCTACAATAAAATGGGTAAACCTTTAAGAAATTTAATTCTTGAATAGGTTGAAAAGATATAGGGTAATAAATATAGATACTACCTATACATAATTAATTTAAAATGAAAAGTACATATCAGTTATAAAGAATTAATGGTAATTATAAAAAATGAGAGGTAAAAGAACATGGTAAGAGCACAAGTTTCTTGAAATATCACTATCACTTATAGTAAGAAATATACAAACACACAGACATCCAAACGAACAGCATTTCCACACAAAAACACACAAAACAAAAGGAAAAATAGCTGTCTTGGGTCGAAGATCCCAGTTTCAGAGTAAAGAAGATCTGAAGAAAATCGGCTTGATTTACAGAATAGGGTATTGATGAGTTTTTTTCTGAACTATCATTAAATTATGGAGTATGGTTTTTCCGACTGCTCCCCAAGCAACTATGCCATATGTTATAATATGCGACTCTACCAATGCATGATATACTGTTTTCAGATGAGTTTTATTTAGAATATATCTGAGGTGTTTCAGTCTGTAAATTAAGAAGTATAGTTTTTTGATAACATGCGCCACATGCTTATTCCACTTAAGATGGCTGTCAATTATCACACCAAGGTACTTGAATTCCAGTGTGGACTCTATTGAGAAATCATCAGAAATTTGTAGGGTAGTGAAAGACGGTAAAGTGGACTTATTAGTGGAAAGTGGAAGAAATAACGTTTTACTGGGGTTTATGGTCAGCAATCGACTCTGAAACCATGACTTGATCATCTTGATGTATTTTTCCACTAGTTCTTTTAAAGAGTTCCATTTTTGAGCTGAGTAGAAGATTGCTGTATCGTCTGCATATGTTATTATTTTGCCTTTGGTGTTGACCTCAAATAAATCATTTAAATAAACATTGAACAGGATTGGTCCTAATACGGTTCCTTGCGGTACTCCATACTCTACTGTTTCGAATTCGCTATAGACATTTTTCAGTTTAACTTTTTGCTTTTTGCTTTTCCCCTGATGCCAGAATTGTCAAGCGATTCAATAAGTAGGTTGTGACTGACAGTATCGAATGCTTTCGACAAGTCAAGGAAGACACAGAGGGCAGGCGAGGTTATGGATGTTAAATATCTCGGGGTGATTATTGACTCGAAATTAACATGGACCAAACAAATGGAAAAAGTAGCAACAAGATCGGAAACCACATTGATGATGGCAAGACGAACTTGTGGAAAAACGGTTGAGTCCGCGAATGATACACTGGATATACAGTATAGTGGTTAAACCCATAATAACATATGCGTCTTTGCTCTGGTGGACATAGACGACACAAAAGAATGCAATTATGAGACTAGGCAAGGTAGAAAGACTTGCTTGTCTCAGTATTGCAGGGTGTATGAGAAGCACGCCAACGGCAGCACTAGAAGCCTTATTTAGCCTTCCTACATTACACTTCGTGATAATGGGGGAAGCAAGGATGGGACTATTTAGGCAGCAAAGTAACGAGCAACAAAATAGTTAGATCAGGGCACATATCCATTAAGGACATCATAAGATAGATATGAAAACAGACTATATGGCCACTTAACTTCTCCCCAGTCCCAAATATAAGGTAGAAATACCTCACAGAAAGGACTGGCACAGACGGGTCACAGACGGGAAGGTACAGGAGTGAAATGAGAAAATGAGAAACACAAGATGCTCCATCTCACTAGGAGAACATACCTCTGTATTTCAGGCAGAGATTTATGCTATCCCATAATGTGTCAGAATTAACAAACATAGGACTGACACTCATAGGATAAACATACTGACAGCAAGGCAGCCCTTGCAGCTTTAAACAGCCGCTAATCACACCATGTAATGTGTGCACTACTTATTCTGCCTTTTTTAATGAAAAAGTAACAACAACCCATACGAAGATTGGAAAGAAATTACAAACAAAAGCAATTCGGAATTGAATTTTTATTTAAAATTGGATTCGGGAATGGAAGAGTCATTACACCTAGTCACAAATTTTGAAATATTTTTCAAAAGTATAACATTACGTAGTATGAATTATCACCATTATTCAAAATTACTGAGTTATTAAGTAATTTGTAATTGTTAATTTCTGGTCAATATACAATATTTTAATGAAAGAAACTTTTCAAGAAGTCACGTAAAGGAGGTCAGATAACTTATGATTATTGCCGCATCGTTACCGTATAATACTGGTAATATTGATTTATTGATATATTCATTAATTCAGGTAGTAACAAATACATATTGTCTGGATTTAAATAATCCTTATAGCTTTCTGAATAAGAACTTTCACCTCACCAAGTTTTATACACACTGAATGCAGAATACGTTCAAAAAAAATTAGTGGATATTCCACCCATCACGAAATAACCAATAAAACGGGAGCATTTCCCAAGGCTCCTATTACCTACAACAGAAATTTCTTCGAGAAAAGTTCCTGTTACTGGGTTTTCGTGGATGATGTTGGTAAAAGAAATTCTCTGGTAATAAATGAAATGTGACTAGACTCAACAAAACTATTTTTTCCGCAAACGTCAAAAAAAGTAGACATTATTAACGTCAATTCATGATGTTGAAGTATGATTTCACAGACGCCACTTTTTTGTACGGCCGTGAGCGGACAAAAAAGTACTTTTTTGTACGCTGACGGCCGTACAAAAAAGTAGAATTTTTAACAGGGAAAATAATTATTAGTTGAACTTTTAAACTTTATTAACGATAATAATTATTAATAGTAAAATTACAGTTATTTAAGGTTGCACCGCACATACTTAATGCACTACCTGATTTATTCACTTCCAATTCAAGCGAATTTTGTGCAGAGTTGAAAGAGTTCATCGACGAAATTTCCCGTGACTCCTTACTTGTTGTTGCTTCTGTTACATCAACGTCGACATAATTTCGTTCATGAGAAGCTGCATTCAGGTACAGTGAAGAAGAATTCGACATCAACATTTTTTCTGCAGTTTGTTTTTTATTAGACAAAGAGTCTTCAATGTATCCTTCAGCGACAGTGCTCGACCTCCAACCTCCATGCCGTTTCAAACAAGTAATATCAGCTCCTCCATCCACAAGCAAAGTAGCTGAAGTTCTTCTTAACGCATGGCCGGTGTAATCTTTTGAATTCGGTAGTTTTAAATAAGTTGCTACTGTTTTGGGTACGTTACTAATTGTATGAATTCCCATGACCATGCGATAACATTTTCCCTTTTGAAATTTCAAAAAAAGGCGTCGGCTTTCCATAGCTTGTGGACGTAAAGAAGTATATTTTCTGTAAAGATTTATATATTTTTCTCCAATAATTGTGAACGATCGTGGCTTTTTAGATTTACTATCAGGAATCTTTATATGAATAACAGATCCTAAATCTTTTATATCGTCTATTGTCATGTTCACCATTTCATCGCATCTACATGCTCCAGATACGCCCATTATTAGAACAACCTAAAAGTAGTATGTATTTAAAAACTTGATTGTATTTATGCAGGTTAGAATATTATAACATTTGGATCCTTCCCTCGACCAGCAAATCTATTGAAGGTATGCCGGTGATAACCTGGATTGCGTCGTTGGATATAGTTCTGTATCCCGAAGCAATCCTCAAAAGCATTACCCTTTGCGCCTTCGTCAAGTCACCCCTGTATTTTTTCGTCTTCATCGCTGTTCCCCATATCGGAGCCTCGTACAGTGATATTGACTTGATCACTTCCCACAGAATCCAGAACTTTTTATTTGAAGGATAGGAAAACTATCTCTCCTTAAATTATTTAATGTTATATACAGTGTGGAAACCACTTATGGAATAAAATTCTTTGTCATTATTTTCGAAAATTATAAAAAATGCCGAGACACGTCAACTTTTGAATTGAGTTGTGCGTTATGTGAACATAAATGTAAATGTACACCCTGTATATTTGCATATTTTTGAAATCCTCTTAATGAACCGATTCCAACAAACTTAATAATGTATGGTCAATTATGAATTATACGGGGTGAAATTTTAAAATTAATAATCAGCAAAGCTGAATATGTTTGATGAAATCTGAATTCGTGAGAGCCACAATAGACTCTTGCGAGTCGCATTTGATGGCCTTATAGACCCATTCACCACATATCTAACCTAACCTACCTAAAAACTGACAAAAAACATAACTTTTGTAATTAATTAAATCCATAGTTATGCCACACAACTTCATCTTATGGTCTGCTGACTGAAAAATTGCTACGATCGATTGTAAAGATGAGAGCACAAGAAAGAAAGTGAGTGATATCGAAAACAAACGTAGTGTATTAGGTCAAGTTAATTATTGTGCCTTGACATCGTGACTGTGACACAATGAAACCCAACTCGCTTTTTCCGTACGTTCCGCTGGAAGGTGAATAAACTGCAAATTGTGTCTTATGGTGAAACAATTATTTACTGAATAATGAGCCTATTATATATAATGTTATTATGACTGTTAATATGAGGCCCACGGCCCATTCGGAATTTGTCTTATTTTCATTGCGTGTGGGGCTGTAGGAACTGATACAAGCGTGCAACCTATACCTGATTTGATCATTTTTTCAGCGTCTCCATCTTTATTTGGCCACCAGACCATTTTTCACAATATGCCCTTCAAAGCAATAATTCCTGGGTGACCGTCATAAGCTGCATCTAAGATTATCTGCCTTAAAATTTTTGGTATAATTATTTTTCAAAATTTTGATTATATTGCGACTGTTTTTAAAATAATAATCATTATTAGTTTTGATGTTAACTTTTATCTCAGATTACCATTGTAATCTGAGATAAAAGTTATAATTTTAATGGGAGGGATGTACTTGGTGAATTGACAGCAAATTATCAATATTTGGCTTGAGTTTAGTTAAGTATAACCGTAAATCTCCTCGCACTGTAATATTTAATCTGCTCCGTTTTTTTGTCAACAAGTTTGTTACGGCACTAAAACTGCGTTCGACAAGATATGACGAAGGAAACGCTATGAGAAATTTTTGCACAATTCCCCACAGTCCTGGATATTTTTCAGGTATTTGTGCCTGCAGCCAAAATGATTGATACCCTCTTTTGAATGCTACTTTGAGCTCCTCATTAGTGCTAAGCTCGAGTAGCTCTTCTTGCAGTACCACATTTTCCACTTCAGTTTCATCATATGGATTTATTATCCATGGTGGTATATCCATCGACAGAATGCACGCATCACTTAAAAATACTTTATAGTTTAAGAAAGTAAAAAAAATACTGTTATAATTTTCCTTGACCTATGAAATCTTTATTCTTGGAATGGTTCAGAACCTACTGTTTGTGGGTTTGTTTTTCCCGCAGATACAAGTTGCTAACAAATAGATAGGTAGGTACTTACTTTTCCAACACTGGCAAACAATAATATCAATTCACTTTAATTTTCAAAAGTCTGCAAATTACTTCCGTCACTGGTGAACACTTATATAGGTACACTTTCTTTTTTGAAATTCCGGAAACAACTGAGTAATGTTTATCATTCGCATTCGTATTCATATTAGAGAAAAATCCAACAAGTTCATGCAAGTTCAAACACGACTTTAACTAGGCGGGCGGGAGGCGCGGCATCGGCGAGTCTTGACACGCTCTTTCTGAATATGGAATATGCAAGTTCTTACCAAAACAATTGCTGAGCTTCTTATATTGTCTTCCTATATTCATAGGAGAAGTCAAGCTTCTTATAATATTGTCTGCCTATATTATTGTCTCCCTATATTCATAGGAGAAGTCAAGTCGGGTCACCTAATACATTTTTATAGACCCCCGTGGACCCCTGGGGGTCCACCTGGACCACTTTGGGAATCAATGAACTAGAAGGTTGAAAAGAGATTCTAATCATGATCTACGGTCATTTATTTCAACTTGTGATTGTTAACGTTGATACATGTTATTGGCATTAAAACTGATATACTCTGCCTTATTCCATTTATCGTTTTTTTGTTTGAATGGGAAATTAAAAAGGTCTGAATAGAGCTCAGTTGGGTGTTGAACTTATCCCTTATATCAAAATCAATGAATCTCTCAGTAAGTTATAAAATACCTCTTTCCCAATCAATTTATTTATCTTCGAGGAATTTTATTCAGCATCTAAGCATATGCATATTTATGATTTCGAAACTTTTTATTATTTTAACATATTAATAATTATCGTTGATTAATTAATAAAAAAACCTATTTCTACGAAATTTTGTTATCTTTTCTGAGGTCGAATGTTTTTTGCTTGATATGGGGATGAACAAAAGGTGGGGGTTAATAATAAAGTATGCCAAATACTGCAGACTGCAGTGAAGTGAGAGTGAAGAATTGAAACGAAGAGTCTCTGTGTGTATTTGTCGCATTCATGTGGTGTATCTTCTCCGTTAGTGAGTGAAGTGAGTGTGACCTATACCTCGAATTTGATATTAGTATAGCAGATATGGAGGTGAGTGAAAGTGCTTTCTGTAGCTTTCCAAACGTAAACTACTTACTTGGAAGTTCAATGGAGGTGAACGTCGTTCGTATCGATGTAGTTTCTTATAATAACTATTACAATCTTCTGAATAAAATTCGCAATTATTACACAATTACTTTAAAACAATTTCAACTGAATAAACAGTGTGGAATAATTTATTTTAATTCATTGTATTTCTGTATAATATTGGTATCCACGGTATACAAGATATACCTACTCTCTGTTTCAGTTTATTCATTATAAACATTTAAATACAGTAATTTTACAATTTACTTCATTTCATTTAATATCCTCCAACTCAGTCCGTGCCTAGACAAAAATTTGTCTGTTTTGCACTGGACTAAGTTTTAAGATATCTTATTTATTGTATAGGTAATAAAAGGTTGGTGTTTTCAACTATAGTTTTGCTGTAGGGTAAAGCAGAGGAAGCATAACACCCAACGGAGAATAATTAATTATTTTCGTACATAGAAACATTGATGCTATAATTTACCGATTTATTGATAATGTCATTTTTAAGATATAATATCCATAAACAATATTGTAAGTGGGTAGTTATGTAGTTTTTTATATGTTTTTTAAATTTAAATAGTTTGGGTTCTGTTTTAATACCAATTGGGATTAGGTTATAAAATTTTGGACCGAAGAAAAAAAACGATCTTTGAGTTAGTTTTTTTAAAATACGGGACATGTAGATCCATATTTGCTAAAGACCGTGTTAATTTTTTTTCTTTGTAGTTAAATTTGTTGGGGAAAAAGTGATTCTAAGCAAAAAATGTTATATACATTTTTTTTGTAAAATCAATATTCTCTAAGTTATTCGCGATTGAAAGTAACGCTTTAGAGGAAAAAATCAACGTTTTTGATATGTTTTTCGCGGATAACTCGAAAATTATGCATTTTATCAAAAAAACTGTGGGAAGAAAAATTGTAGCTTATAAAAAAACAAGCGAAACCCTTTTTTATAATTTTTCTAAAACCAATAGGAACCGAGATATGGCCCATCAATGATTAGCTTTTTTTCCCAAATGCAAAATGTGATAGATTCAAAGTCAAATACCGGAAAAATGATGCATTTTTCGTAGAAAACTCATAGAATCTTTTTCAAAGAGCATAATTAGACCTTTCTTATAAAAAAAGTCTGTAGCATTAACATTGAGTGAATTATGACAAAAATAATGTCAGTACTGAATTTTTTATACAAAAAAATCGGTGAAAACAACCCTCTAACTACCCCCCTGATTAAAATTGATCTTTACCCTTGTGCAATTATCTTTGTACATGTATGATTAATATGTCCAAGAAGTTTGACCAATTTAAAATTCATAGTTTTCGAAAAATTATGGCTTAAAATAAAAAGTTATTTTTCATAATTTTGTATTTTTTACCCTTTCTTTCAAAATAACTCCGAAAATATTAGAGGTACAAGCAAAGTTAAAAAACGAAATTGTAGCTTTTTTTATGAAAAAAATTTTCATGTAAGTAGATTTTTTGTACAGTTAATATTTGACGAGATATAGCCGTTTAAAACGTCTATTTACGCACGAGCACCACCTTTTTTTACCCCTTTAAACTCACCCCATATAAAAACAAAAGGGTCTAAAAAAATTTAACTCACAGATCCTTGTAGTTCCTGAAAAACCCTACAAAATCGTTTTTGAATAAACTTTTTATCATCAGAAATGAAGGAAATACGTTAAAAAAAACCAATCGATTTTTTTTTCGAAAAATTCCAATAGTATAGTATAGTAACACTTGGAAGCATAATAATGTACAAAACCGGTTTATTTATTATTTTTAAGGGTTGAAAAAGTATAAAATTGTATTTTGAAATGTAACAAATTCATCATTTTACTAATTCAATCCAATTTTCACCTATCTTAAGATTTATAATGCTATTTTTTAATTTTTGACATTTAGGGATAGTTTTCAACCCTAAGAAACAATTAGAGTTCGTCGGCATGACATGATATATAAAGCAGAGGGTGAGTTGAGCCTAATCCCAAATTTTTATGCAAATCAATCAGAGGCGAAATCATTTTTTAAGGATTCGTGATTTTTTTTACATTAAGCTGTAACAGGGGCTGCTTTTTAAGGGTTGAAATATGATGAAATTGTATTCCAAAGCTCAAAACAATCATTATTCAACTTATCCAAACCAAATCTTACCCATTTTCAGGTTTAAAATGTTATTTTATGATTTTTGACAAATTAGGGTAGTTTTCACCCCTAAAAACCGTTTAGCGCCCTTCGGTTCGATATAGATTTTGAACCTTCGGCTATCACCTACCTCCTGTTAAAATTTCAAGTCAATCCATGCTGGACGAAAAAATTGCGAGTCTGTCCTGTAATAAACTGCTCCGCCTGACTTTGATCTGGTGAGATTTCTACCACTCTAAAGACTTCAGGTCTGGTAATTTTTTTCGCCTTTTTGTTGCCTTCATTATCCTCATGCCTTTGTACCTAGACTGCCGTGAATTTGTTATACTGGTGAAGTGATCTGTATCTGTAAGAATTTGAAGGGTGGGTGACCTCCACAGCACTTAAGCCACAATTGGCCCATTGTGCATCCTTCCGAGGTTCAGACTTCCTTCTGGCTCGTCATCCAGCCCACTTGTTTGAAGTAGGCGATAACGTCGCCGGAAGTAAGCTCCCTCATGCTCTTGGTCAAAGAGCTGATACACCTAAAATTTACCGATGTCCCTCCCATGTTGAACGCTTGTGATTTAAATAAAACAACGCGCAGGAATATGGTAAGCAATTTATGACCTCAAGGTTATACCATCTTTCAAGCTTGAAGGTAGCGGTTTTTTGAGATATACTTGGAAAAACTGCTTCATTTTCAAAGGACGCTGGCTCCTTTATGATAAAATTTTGTGAAATAGTTGAATATAAATAAAACTGTTATATTATAGTAGGTATGTTTTCAATGTAAATCGTTATTGATGTATTATGCAATGAAACTACTTGGTTTTTTATTCAGATCAAAAAACTTTCACTTTTTAATATCGACTGAATGGAAACATTTATTCCAATTAGCTTCCTAGCTGTGAAGTGGTATTCTGTTACTGCATCACACACATTAAAAGTTATTCTCAAATCTATAAGAGGACTGATAAGAGGACATTATCATTCAGTTCAATTCAACTAATTATAAAATCAACTTTCTACTAGGTACAGATGAAATACCTTTTAATGATTGTTTCAACTCTTACTTTGTGACATTTGTCTATAATAAATGATACCTACTATATTTAAATTTAAAGTTCACTTTCACCACAATCTCGTAAAATTTAAGCAAAATTTCTCAAATTGGAGACAAATACAAGTCGGAACAATCGACTGTAATTCCACTTCAAGGTTTCTGCAAAAATAAACTGCACAAGGTTCCATTCTCAAACGAATTCAAAACTTATTCCAAATACTCTGTTCTTAAAAGTTAGTTTGTCCCAATGCTTTATCTCTATGTAATGATGCCAATGGGCTTTGAGGACTTTCTGGTTTTAATTGCAAATTTGAATCACATCATTTGAAGATTCGTTAGTCTCAATAATTTTTTGATTGTAGATTATTTTACTTTCTGACCAAACCATTTCAATGCCGCTGTAGGTTCTGGCAATAATATAAACGTGAAACTTCGGGATCCATTGATTCTGCATAACAGTCCAAATAATTACTATTTTGTAAACATTTTTTTCATAATATCACATAATCGGTACTTTTTTTCCTCAATTGAATAGATGAGGCTTTTACTTGATGTAGATCCATAGTAAGTTATGAAATCAAACAATTTTATTTTATTAAATCTACATTTTATTTAAACTTAAAGTGACGCGTTTCGCTAACACAGTAGCTTTTTCAAACGAATGGAGGTATAATAAGAAACTTTCTTTTTTGTACAGTGCCTTAATACTAAATTGTATACGGATATTTAACAATAAAATTATAATCTATTTACAAGGAAATGAAATGAGTTTGTCTAAATATGGGATTAACTGAAGTATTTAACAAGTTTACCTGGAAACTCATTCACAACCATCCTACAGGAACATTTCTAGGTAAAAAGGTTTAATAGGGGAGAATTGTTAATATCAAGTTGGTCGTTAAGATGATTATCTGAATATTTTTTTTGATTTATCTCTAGGGCTTCTAAAAGATTTAATTTGAAGGATTTAGTTTCTATATGCAAAATTTCAAAATTTGAATCGAAAGAGTGTTGGTTTGTTTGCTAATAAATGATTTGAATAGTAGGAATCTAATTTTTGATTGTCATAACTACGTTTGTGTTCTGAAATTCTAGTTTTAAAATTCCTAAAAGTTCCACCTATATAAATTTTATCACAGTCGTCATTACCACATTTTAATTTATAACTCCTGATTTATTTAGTTTTGAAGATTTGGATTTGTTGGTTTTAATGAATTTGGATAAATTGTTGTCAGTTTTGAAGCAAATATTCAAGTCTAAAGTTTCTAAAAATGATTTTATTTTTAAGGATGGTATTCCAAAGTAAGTTAAGCATTTAAATTGGTTATTTTTGTTTTTATCAGAAGGAAATACTGTTCTAGAGTATGTTTTCGTATCTTTTTATTTATAATGTTGTCAATTAAATTTGGATCGTAATTATTATTATTAATTCACCTTAATATATCAATATAATATATGAGACACAATATTGCCGCTCTATTGCCGCTGAGTAAATAGTTAATTGAAATAATATATCTGATTACAATTCGCTTAGTATTTATTTTGAAAACAAAAGAATGTATTATGAAATCAAACAATTTTATTTTGTTAAATCTACATTATATATGTATTTATATAATGTAGATTTAACAAAATAAAATTGTTTGATTTCATAATTTACTATGGATTTACATCAAGTAAAAGCCTCATCTATTCAATTTTTAAAGAAATATGTTTTATATTTTCAGATTGAAATGTGGATGTTTCTTACGATTTCCCTTTCACATGTTATTACTACCACTAATGCTGTACGATCACCAATATATGCGCCATTCCATATAATTAGTTTGAAAGATATTACTGCGGATGAGAGACGCCAAATTGCATATATCCAACAAAAGTTGGAAAGAGCCAAGAGGTGAGTTTCAATATTTCCTATCCAATTTTTGGAATAAAGTACGTCACACGTTAATGGGGAGGGTATCACCGAAAAGTGTGACATCGTGTGACAAGTGGTATGGGGGGTCAATGGTTTTGTGACGTCACGTTAAAATTAAAAATACTAAAACGCAAAGTTTGGATGTGAATAGAAAACTTAAAAAATTAACGAACTTGATCTAAGTTTATTAATAATTTAGCATTCTCGCTATGAGATTATCTCTTATGCAACGTCATTTAACTTCTAGAGCGGCGTTGTTATGCAAGTGAGACACTCAAATTCACGAGAATACACACACAACCTTGATGAGCCCGTCCCACCCAGGATGTTCCTCTCTAAGCGAGGTACATCTCCGGGGAGGACTTCCACCACTTCCCCCCCATCTTATCCGATGGGTCTCATCATCATAGTTCGCGTTTCGGCGTACAGCTCGTCCCTAGCTAAAAGGGCTAGCAGCTGGGGGCGAGCCGTCTTCTCTTTGGCCGTGTAACCTCGGTGGTTTTTTCTTCGGCGGTCTTCCGTTGTGACTGTCTCTTCCGTAGAGATGAGCGAGACTGGTCTTGGTCTTGCGGTCTTGGTCTTGGTCTTGCAGAAAATGCATATTACTGTGATGCCATATATCGATGTCTCTCATTCAAATTTTGCACAAAGGTTGATAATATAATAGGCTTTCGTATTCCATTTTCAAAATTCGCCGACAAACGATACAAGGGTCGAAAAAATTGAAAAATAAGAATTTTCAAAAAAAAATCACAACATTCTTTTTATTACTGTGATGCCATATATCGATGTCTCTCATTCAAATTTTGCACAAAGGTTGATAATATAATAGGCTTTCGTATTCCATTTTCAAAATTCGCTGACAATCGCTAAGAGGGTCGAAAAAATTGAAAAATAAGAATTTAAAAAAAAAATCACAACATTCTTTTTTTTACTGTGATGCCATATATCGATGTCTCTCATTCAACCTTTGGCACAAAGGTTGATAATATAATAGGCTTTCGTATTCCATATTCAAAATTCGCTGACAATCGATAAGAGGGTCGAAAAAATTGAAAAATAAGAATTTAAAAAAAAAAAATCACAACATTCTTTTTATTACTGTGATGCCATATATCGATGTCCCTCATTCAAATTTTGCACAAAGGTTGATAATATAATAGGCTTTCGTATTCCATATTCAAAATTCGCTGACAAACGATACAAGGGTCGAAAAAATTGAAAAATAAGAATTTAAAAAAAAAAATCACAACATTCTTTTTATTACTGTGATGCCATATATCGATGTCTCTGATTCAAATTTTGCACAAAGGTTGATAATATAATAGGCTTTCGTATGTTTGGACTGCTGAATTGGTTCATGAAATAACACCTTCTGTCACTCATTTTGATCACGAAATTAGTGTTTCAACAGTTCAATTCAACAGAAAATCGAGAGATGTGAAAGAATGTGTGATTATGACTGACTGACTTTTACATTTAATCTAATTACTTTGTCGCGTCAACACCTGTGATTTATTGAATAGATTTGTTCCTTCATATCGTTAATTAATAAAGGGGTGAAAATAAACTCGAAAAAAACATAATTTATTATTGTTTTGAAGATCCGGCTCTTCGTCTGGATCTGGGTCTGGAGAAATAGTAATGTTACTCAAAACCGCAATTGGGAATGGAATTAAGAAAAAGCTGGGACAGTTAACTATGGCTTCAGCAGCAGCATCAGGAGCTTTTAGTAAAACCAGTAGCAGCGGTGGACATCATACTGATTATCATGCTCCCCCACCGGATCACTCCTATGAGGTAGTTATAAGCTTCATTTCCAACTATTCACTTAAAAACTGTTGTTAAATTTTATTGTTACAATCTTTATAACGCGTCAGACATATAAAATAATAAATATGATCATAGTTTCAGATATCACATTTTTCATGACTCTTATTATATTTAAAATTATTTTCAAATATCTTGTGGCTCTGGTGGAGTCTGGGAACAATAACAAAGCTTACTCGGAGAAAAAAAAACTTACGAAAATTCATGTTTCAGAGCCATTATGATCATCCACAAAAATCGTTCGACTTCTGGAACCTGAAAAAGTCAGTGTTCAATACTTTACTGCAAGCAGTGAAAGCAGTTAAAGGTGGAGTAATTGCTGTAAAAGGTCAGTTAGTCAAAGGAGGAGGTAAACTTATTTCTGCTTCAGGGCATCTCGTTAGTTCTCAAGGTGACGCAATTACAAATCTTGGGAAAAAAATAGCTACGAGTGCTGTATTAGTACCCTGGATGGGTTCCTCCGGTCATCCACATGCAGGTAAGATCAATTTTGTTTAATAAACACCCCTAGTGTATCAGATCCCTTCACTATACATATAACAACGTGCTGTTAATATCCTCCATAAACGAATGAAGTTCACAGCCACCGCAAAAATACCTGCTACCGAGTTAAGTTATAATAACTGTCGAAAGGTTACATTTTTTCTCACTATAGATATTACAGTTAATATATGAAAGTAAGGTCGTTGTTACCCAAGTATCCAACCGAGTGTCAAACAAAGAAAACGAAAAAGTGTTGTTTTGTATTTCATATAATATTATGTTTTAGAGTATGAATCAGTAGAAAGTCACTATTCAGCGCCCAGTGCTCCAAGCGAAGTATATCATCATTCACCACATTCAGGTCCTAGCTTAGATTATCATGTTCCTGATAATTATCCACCTCATCCTCACGAAGGTACTATTTGTTTTATTTTAATATATTCAATAAAAAAGAGTATGATATTCAAACTTTTTTGGCATAGATTGAAGACATTCTAGATACACACCGGGTATAGCAATTTGGTACGAAAATTAGTTAAATACGAGATCCAGAGATATATCTTATATTCACAATGAGAATGGTAGGTATATCCAAGTTCCAAACTAACTTGTCGCATTTCGATGTCTCGTCAATTTTATTATACAGCCATGCCTATTTTGTGCGATACAGTACATTTGATTTGAGATGTGTAGGTAGTGATATTGTTATATTGGTGTGTAGCTACTATCAGGAGGTCAAGCATATTACGTAAAGTATGCGTTAATGTTAAAACATTTGCTCGGTATATTTTTACAGTGGAAAAATTCAATTGCCAGGTGAAATGCTTCATTCCCTGTACTACTAATACTTGTTCTATTATTTCCAGGTACATCAGGACTACTTATTCTCAGAAAAGGCTCAGGACAGGACAGAAGCCACCAAGATTATCATTCTCCTTCAATCAATAATTATCAGTCTTCTCCAACTTTCGGCAGTGTACTTGGTAAATTGTTCTCAGCATCATCCTCACTCGATCCACACAAACCTGAGTTATACGGAGATAGACCAATAGAACAAAACATTGACAGTTATCATGCAGATTTCATATCACCTAATGATAATGATATTGTTCCTTCTGCATCTGGCGTGATCAAACATGAAATATCAACTTCTGGGAAACCAAAATTTCCAAAAAAATCCACCCAATCGCTTTCCAGTTACGACGGAAAGTTTAAGGAATCTTCAACTGATATAAATCAATATTTGAACAATCCTATTTCTCCCTCTTATAATCAACCAGTCAAACAGGAAGCATCCGGAGAAACAAATATACCTACTGATGCACCATCTCCCTACTTTCATTTAAAAACAACTCCATTTGACCATAATGAAAATATAAATATCATTCCAGATTTTAACGAAGTAATATCAAATAAACCTGACGATAATTTCAGCGGATCTCAAAGTTCAACCACTCACTTGAAAAATACGGATATAATCAACTCTTTTCAGTACCCCACATCACTAAATACAAGGCAATCGTTCAAGCCATCACAGGGATATCCCGGATATAGCGATCCTACTATTTATTTATCTCCTCCACCTGTTATTTCTACAGTTTCGTCAGATTTTACACCTGAACCAAATTTAGATAATAATTTCTCAATGGATTTAGATTTTTCTAATATTCAACATTCTCAATTAGTTGAAAGTTCCAGCCCATCCCCATATTTAGAAACACCTAAAGCAATATACATGGTATCGACATCAAATAATGAGCCCTCGACAGATACTAGTAATACTACTATAAATTTCAATAAAAATCCATCTAAAGACTCAAATAGCGAAGCTTCGACTTTTAATGAATACTTTAAAAACACATATAACAAATTTACTCAAAATTATGATGTAGTTCCATCTATTTCTTTTGAAATAGGACCTGAGGGTCCTAAAAGACTGACGAAACGTTAAAGGTGAATACTTTTTTTGTTTATAGGACTAATGATCTACTAACAGATGTTATTTTCCTACTGTATATACAATAACAATAATAATTTTCGATATGCCAAAGATTCTTATAAAACTCTAATCTACTTATTGGAATGTAATGAATATTATTAGGTTTGTTCCCGTAGTAAGTTCCTAACTGTTATGGACATATTGAGTCTGCGCAGTATCAAAAAAGCGTTGCAGCAGAGCCTGAACTCTGATACTGCGCAGACTCAATATTTTTGCCGAAATCTGTAGGTCAGAATTAGAAAAAATATGAGACGGCTCGGCTGCTAACTCGGCTTCTGTATTACTGGGTGAAATGATGGTTTCAAAAGTGAAACATATTATTAAATTTTAGTCTCAGTGGCCAGATTATGTGCTAAGAGCTACTGGGTTAGTCATCACAATGACTTTGACATGAGAACATACAAATTCAATGGAGATAGGAAACGACCAGTTTTGTTTAAAAACATTCTAAAGATACCTATATACAAAACAATCAAATGGTAATACAAACAAGAATAAAGAGAGAAAGAGCTTGGGTATACATCAAAATAGAGATCCCTTGGACAAAAAAACTCAAAACGCACAAATTAACACCATAAAGCATTTTGTTCATTCAACTGTTACAACCTTTATTATTATTTGATCACTTATTCAGTTTATAATTTACTATTCACTCATTTCAGGTGAATATAGAAAAATACGTCAGTATGACAATGTCGACCCATATTTCGAATAAGGTCTTATAGACTGATGTAAGTTTCACGTATCCTAAGAGAGCTGCTCAAGACTAAAGTTACAAGGAAGTGTGATTAATTTAAGAATAGAAACTTGTCATTTTGTTTTTTACTTATATTTATTTTTCAATAAATTTTTTTATAAATGTTTTCACTTCTTTATTATGGATAAACTACATCCCTTCACTGAAATTGAAATATTTCTTGTTTGATAGGAAAGTTTGCATCAGATTAAATCAGATCCAGATTGGTCTGGGACTGCCTTCAAAAACTCTCAAGCAGGGCAAACGTCTTCAGTGGATCACACTGGGAGCAGGGGTATTGTCAGCAATGATTCAGCAGATACCCTAGCAACACAAAAGTCTCAACTGCATTTGCTGGTCCTGTGTGATGGGACACACAGAGTTGGACGGCTCAATGGATTTGAACAAAACATCAGACAAAGTGAAAACACAGCAAACTCTTGATCAAAAAACTCTTGTCACGTCACTGAATATTGATCCTCTTCAGGGACCAAGTAAGAAGAGTGATAGAATTACTCACCGCCACTGTGTCTTAAGGAAGCACACGCATACAATTATCATATCCAGGTAGGAACCTGCCTATTCGTTGGGCATGGTGAGGAGGAAAAAGCCTCAGTGCCTCACACATTATCTTCGAATGTAAAGCACTGCACAAATGGAGATTCAAACTCCTTGGACTAGAGAGCCTAGGGGAGGATTTATTCAAGAAAGCTATGTCAGATCGCACTGGGATCTTATTCTTTAATTAGATATATGTATGACATTTTCCAGGTTGTAGTCAAACCACTTTCAATTTGCGATTGGAGGATATCTCTTCAACTTCTCTCTCCTCTCCTCTTCATCTTCAGCTTTTGTCGTGATATTCCACTACTGGTTTTGGACTATTTCAATACTGTAAAGAATTGTCCATGAGAGATGGGGATATGCTTTAGTATCATGGATCATAGATCTTTTGTATCAAATAATGCTGGCAACAACGCAATAATTTTGAACGTTCACATGTAGGTTCAAGTCACAGTATATGAACGAACCAGTAGTATATCTCTCATAAATTTCATTCATAAATTGCCAGAGCTTTTGATAACCTTGAACGGATCGTTTTACGATTCATTTTACCATAGGCGTAGGTGCATACGTTTTAAAATGACTTGAACGTGTTAAATGTTTTTTCTTAAATATTGTAGAACAGTACACTGATGAGTAAATAATACAATAGTCTTATACAAAATATTTATTGGTTTTTCCATATTACAATTTTCATTTTGTTATGATTTTTAAAATTTTTATTGACAAATTTTAATGTGTAATATAGTCGTACCCTAAAGAAAAGTTCTATTAAATATTTTATTGGAAAATCAACACAAGGATGTACAAACTCTGTTGTTTGACTAATATTTATGAGTGATTCAACAATATTATCTTCTGTAGCAACTTTCTCAAAAGTCATTTGGAATAATGTTTCTAAAAATGAGATGTATTGTACAAAATTTTCATGCGGCATATTCAAGTTTCCAAAAGTATACTTATTCGTATTTTCATAAGCTCTAAGCTAACAGTATAAGGACAAATCGTCTAAATTCTGATACGCTTGTGAATACGTCTCATATACGCTGCATGTATGAATTTCCGAACATTTTTTAATTAAAAAATCACAAAAGTAGCGAACAAAATTCTTTTCCAATAAATCATTTGTCTGAAAGTCTTTGGGCATTGCAGTATTTGATGAAAGAAATATTGTTGGAATAGCCTTTTTTTAAAGAAGTTTTCTTTTATGAGGTTGCATAATCATGTCTGGTTCAAAATGAGCACCACATAAACGATTGTATAGAGTTTATAGTTTTGGCATCAAGTCAGGCCTATCGCATGCTTCGAGCCAAACTTTAGCTTTGAAACAAAAACAACAAATTAAATCAATGCATGAAACTAAGGCTCATAAATGTAATATGAAGATCAAATAATAAAGTATTATACTAACAGTTTCCCACCTCTCTAAATCCTTTGGAAAACGGTGAAATTTTCCATCACAATTATAATATTTATTGTTACATCCACGAACAACACACACACTACCCGATTTCTCCTTTTTAATGGTATCCATTGCAAAAAATGCTTATAAACTATAAAAATAATACCCAAAAACCAGTAAAAATATAAGCTGTAATAAATAATTTTATTCGCAAATTCACCGCTGGCACTTAGGTTGGATCGCAGCACAGCACTGGCCGCCGGATGAGATACTCATCCGAACGACGTTGAAGGTCACAGAGAGCTCGGCAGTGTGACGTCACGAGATAACATACTGGTTCGTTCATATACAAAATGCCAAAACCATATTCGAAACGATTTGAAAACGTAGTAATTATATTTTGTTTATATTATATGACAGGCTGAAGTACAGCCCTTGTCAGAAATAGTGTAATTAGTTGTTATATAATAAACATCATTCCAGTTAATCATGTAGTTCTCTTACGACTATTTGAGCAGCTACCAAAGGACCCGGACTTCCACCAGTTCATAGTGATCCTAACATGCTACACTGCTTTGAACAGGATTTCATTAGCACTATATTTATTACTGCTTTGCGGATTCCGCTGTCTCGCTGATGAATTGTAACTTATATCCCATGTTCACTTTTTTGTGACCGAGTTTCAGGACAATATTATCACCCTTATATCCACCACAACGTTTTTTTGTGACGTCATATTTTAATATTATCACCCTTATATCCACCACAACGTTTTTTGGGGACGTCATATTTCAATATTATCACCCTTATATCCACCACAACGTTTTTTGGGGACGTCATATTTCAATATTATCACCCTTATATCCACCACAACGTTTTTTGGGGACGTCGTATTTTAATGATAAAATTACTTACATTTTAAAATTTATCAAACTAAAACAATATTTTGGATTTTTCAACCTTTATTAAAAAATGAAACGAGTAATATTTATCTACATTGAAAAAATTATCAAATAAAGTTCTGTTTATTATTAACTAATAATTCATTTCAATTATCCTCCTGTTCGAATTCAACAGGGAAGTCATCGGTAAGACCGATTTGTTGAGCATAATGTATACCTTCCAGATAGGTGGAATGAAATTCTTCTGCAGCAGATTGATCGCTAAATACTACTTTTAAATTTCTCCAGCGAACATTGCCGTCTCCCCATTCCAATGATTTCCATGTACATTCATTTTCACCGATCTGAAAATTAAAAAAAAAACATATTTATCCCCACGATCCATTTATTATTTATCCATTATAATATGAAGTTCGCAGAATTATAATTATATTCATTATTCTCTAGTGAATAATGGTTTCTATCAAATTCACAAACGTATGAGAAGCCGGTTCAGTGGTTCCTGAAATAACTAAAAACTGGGTTACTGCCTGGATCTACACTGCCATCATCAGACCTATGCTAACGTACGGCGCGATTGCCTGGGGAGTTAAAGCAAACCAGCTGACAGTCGTCCGTAAACTGAATCAAATTCAAAGAACAGCATGCCTCAATACAACAGGAGGCATGAGAACCACACCAACCAGAGCGATGGAGGTGATCCTTGGTCTCACTCCCCTTGACATACACATCAGGGAGGTTATTTTGATGACCATGACACGCTTACGCTCTACCGGTATACAACCTGACGTAGGATCTGGTAGATTGAGACGTAACCACTGCTGCAGGCAAATACGGACGCAATCTCACCACAATATGCCTTCCACAGGCCCTACAAGGTAATCATTAAATATAACACACAAGACACATCAGAAGAAGGCGCACTCCGCATCTTCACGGATGGCTCTAAAACCAATATGGGCTCAGGATGTGGAATTTACTCCAGATCAGTGGATCTAAACATCAAATGGGCGATGGGCTGTAATGTCAGCGTTGCTCAAACAGAGTTCACTGCTATCTACATCGCCGCAAAAGAAACACCACAGGTAATAAAATTCACATCCTTACGGATAGTAGACAAGCACTACTATACTCGATTTGAAATTGGTTGATAGTAATAAATCATTTTTAGCAGCCGATTCCATAGGCGCACCTACCTGACGTGCCGGTTTGAACTTACTATAAATTTTATAGAATTTCAAATAGAAACATTTTTCCAAATTTACTTGTTTATTGGTTGCTTTATTGTTATTAGTATTATATTTATTCAAATACAAGGGTAACAAATTATGCCACACATCCGAATGTTCACTAAATTATATAATTATTGTTTTTAATATAAACTTAAACCCACCCGAAAGCACGTGCATGAGTGCAAAACATCACAGGTAGAATCCTACCGCTTATTGTTCGAGCCTCGGGTTAAGCTTTGTATTCGACGCCATTATCAGATCTATAGGAATGGAAAGTTTAATAAATGCAAAAGGGTCTATACTTTCAATGTATATACTATTTAAAACTTGGCAATTTAGGTGGACCACTTTGTATACGTGTTTGACGGATTTTAATGATTTATTACTATCAACCAATTTCAAATCGAGTATAGCCCTGAACAAACCACGTATCACATCAGGCCTAGTACTGGAGTGTCACCTGTCCCTTATCGAAGACTGTAGCAACAGCGAAGTCACTCTAGGCTGGATCAAGGGGCACAGTAAATCGAAAGGTAACCACATTGCCGACTCACTAGCCAGGAAAGCAGCCTCCCAAAAATTCTTGGGTCCTGGCACTTTCATTGGTCTGTCGGCGTCGGCTATGATTGTAGGCTGGATGACGAGCCAGAAGGAAGTCTGAACCTCGGAAGGATGCACAATGGGCCAATTGTGGTCCAAGTGCTGTGGGGGCAGCTATAGTGATATTCAAAGTCTCAAAAATCATTGAAAAAATCAATTATCAAGGATCTCATTTGAAAGAATTTTTTTCCCAAAAACAATAATTCGTGAGCGAAAGGGTGTGAAATTTGTCAAAAAACTGATATGTAATAGATATTTACGTAATTAGTTATGTAAAGAGCGATATTGTTCAACAAGCGTAATATCTGCTAAATTACTGCAAATTACGCGTGTTGAACAATGTCGCTCTCTTCATAACGTGTTTACGTACAACGTTTTATCCAATTCCGCGCTTTCATAATATTCAATAAAATCTTCAATTACAATGATAATATTGAAGTGGAATCAAATGGTGTTAGAAGTATTGTTACTATAAAGTATTCACCCAGAAAATTGACTTACTTTAAATAACTGTGTCCTGAATAATGTTTTCAATGTTTATAAATCTCAAAATACTATTGAATTAAAATAATGGGTTAATTGTACAGTTTAAATAATGAAATAATTGTCAGTTTTGACAGTACCTACCTAATTAATAAATTATTCCTTGAAACTCATGTGGTATCTCTATGTTGAAACTGAAACAGTTACGTAAAGTTTTTACATAACTACTTTTCATAACTGATATATGAAGGTTATGAAAAATGTGACGTTACCTAACGTCAAGGAGTGGCGTAAATTGTCACATTTGATAGCGGAATTAGATAAAAAATTTAACCAAATTTACACATTGCTCTTCTACGTTGAGCGCTTGTGATGGAAATCAAAAACGTGGGTTTGTATGGCAAGTTTATCTGTAGCTACGGGGCGTCGGTAAGAGGGGAGGAAAAACATGGCGTATATCTGTCAAACGTACAAATGGCGTATGGTACCTATTTTACCAAGTAAAACTGAAATTACAAAGGTAACTGACAATACCAACGCCACTGGATAAATCAATATCAGTCAATTGACGAAGTGAGAGGGAAGAACATACGCACGCGCTTGCCAATAAGAAGTCAGCTGGTCGATAAAAATCACCAATTATGTAATCGGAGGGTGTGGTCATTATGGTTTTCGTACAACGTTGCCAGAGCTTTAAGAAGCCCATAACAAATTTGGAAAAGTGTTCTCTTTTAATATTCTTGAATTGGAAAATAATGTTAATAGAATAAATCCAAGGAAACAAGCACATTATAAAATTAACGTTCAATCAGATTTTTAATATTGTTAATAATAAAAAGACCCATTTATAATTATTATCACTACATAATCAGTACTTCAACTTTTTCATAGTTAAACGTGGCAATGTCGAATGTTTTCGACTGCATTCCTTTCACGGTTTCAGATAAACTTGCCAAAGTATAGTAATTAATTTATCACAGCAGAATTTGAACAGCAAGTTTGAAGTTTCAAATCTACAACTTGTTTATAATTAAAAACTACCATTACTTACTTCCATTTCAGTGTTTATTGCTATCAATGTATTACTAAGAGTGAAGCCACTGTAATCTGTAATTACTATCCTAGCGGCAAATAATTCTGGATCATAATGAATTTCTACGCAACCTTCACCAACTGTTTCCCAAAATCCAGAAGCATTTCTTTCGCTGAGAGTGCATTCTTTCTTGAACAAAACAGTTCTGAAAAAAAATTTGTCATTAAATAGAAAATATGGTTACAGTTTATTCAAAAACAATTACAAAGCTGAGGCACGTGTTCATCACAATTGCCGACTTTTTACATTTTTCGGCCTATGCACAATTAAACGAAAAAGTAGGCAATGGTGAAGCACAGGTTCTTGGCTTTAGTTTTAGGAGGAAAGCAATGTATTCATTTTTTGGAACAAACCTACATAAAATCTTATGCAGTTTCATCAAAATCGAAAGTCAAAAGTTTATTATTTTTGGATTCAATGGAATAACATAAATATCAGACTTTTATATTTCAAAAACGTACCGTTCATCTTCTTCATCAACCACTTCTCCGTCTACATCATAGTCATCTTCATCGTATTCATCATATTCGTTGACTTCAGTATCGACTTGATCAGAAATCGCAGATGTTGGACTGATATTATCAACATTAAAATTCTGAACTGCCGTTGGGATATGTTGAGAAATGTTGGATGCATTTAGTTTACCAACGACATCTTCAATAACATTATGAAATTTTAATGCAAGATCAGTATTTTTGAACCGAATAGCTAATTTTTCAAATGCATTTTCATCGTCGGAGTAGTTGTATCCAGCCCATATCCACGCTTTCTCGGAAGTTGCCATGGGTTGAAGTTCAAAATTTGGTGTTATCAATTGATTTAATACTAGTTTGTAAACTTGTTCGCGTCTAAGTAACAGGCGGTATGCATCTGAAAATGAATTAATAATTTATCTTCTGTAAGGTCCTTGTGGCATTACTTATTTTTTTTTCTCTTATTCTTTTGGGAATCAAACCACAATAATGTTTTTTATTTTTCATTTCGACGTTTCGGTAGCGTTCCAGCTACCGTTGTCAAGATTAACTAGTAATAAAATTAATAATGGTCCCTATCTGACACAAGGGTGCGGTTTCACTTATTCGGAAAAGAAAAACCGAGGGCAGAGAGCTACGCAAAGGAGGCGGTATCCAGGCTATTAGGTCTAATAAAAAGGATAAAGCTAGATATTGAGCTCTAAATATAGGGAGGACCACAATAGATCTAAAAAGGTCGCAGTTGGATAGGACAAAGAGCCACTCCAATTCTAATCTAATCTAGTGGTGGAATAAAGCTATTCCCCAAGACCCAAGCTGGATAATCGACCACATGACGAAAATTGGAAATCTTAGAATTTTCACGAAACCATGACAATTAACTTATGGTTGCAGAGTTCTTGAATGCATTACTTGGGTACAAATTTCCACCGAAAACATATCAATCGAATGCAAATGATAGTAAGGGTTGATAAGCGAGGATTAAAAAATTATAAAAAAGATAGAAGAAAAACAATTAACATGTATATCGGAATAATTTTCAATGTTCACTTGTTTTTCACATTCACATAAAACTTGATGGTTAAAGCGGCATCTATTCGGAAATGTCGATCTTTAGGGTAGATAATAAATTCATCACAAATAAAAATTTCCACAATTGTCTGGGTTTGGTGTTTTAATCCGAAATATTAACAGTAGTCAATATACAAACATAAAAGACTAAAATGCATTATTTGGGATATATGAAGATAATTTCGTTGTATGAGACTTACATGAATAAAAAAACTTACTTTTTTCAGGATGATGTAAAATTTTAAATTGTCCAATTCCTCTTTCTTTCCATTCTTTAAGACTGGAGTCGTATCTAAATAATTTAGCCCTCTCATTGAATAAGATAGTTTCATTTTCTTCTCCCGTAGTGACAGTGATGGCGGCAGGTAGAGGTATGATTGGTTCGTAATGGGGATCATATTCATCAGTTGCTGATGATGCATTAAATTCCTCTTCAGACTCATTTTTCATTATATTCGAAGGAGTTGTTTTCAATGATCCAAATATGGGTGTTCCGGCTCCAAGAAACGAAAATTTTTCATCTAAAAAACATCAATAATATCTACACATTCAGTGCTAGACATAATGTTAGGAAATACGAGGCTTGTTCAATTGAAACCCATCTTTGGTCCAGGAAAAATTTATTGACAAGTACAGTTACAAATAACTACCACTACAATTGAGGCACATATCCCACTGTTTCACCAACCGATGTATACCCTGCTTATAGAATTCTTGTGGCTGCTGCTGGAAGAATTCTTTCACAGCGTTTTGTACTTCTGCGTCCGACTGAAAACGGTTACCTTTTAACGCCTTTTTTA
Organism: Galerucella tenella; assembly: GCA_910591685.1. NCBI lineage: Eukaryota > Metazoa > Arthropoda > Insecta > Coleoptera > Chrysomelidae > Galerucella > Galerucella tenella. The sequence continues at coordinate 27,843 of CAJUYH010000727.1, forward strand.
GTGGCCCAAAAATGTGAAAATCGCAAGGCGATAAATCGGTACTATAGGGTGGATGCTCTAATATCCTCCATTTCTTTCGTTGCAGATTTTCTTTCACTACGTTGGCAACATGAGGCCGAGCATTATCACATATGGACGGATTGTTAACAACAAACGCCATTTCAAAGTCACAATACTTAAAATCGCTGTCAAATATAAACGAAATAAACAGATCAGTGTGACGTTTGCATACACTACTAATGTTGGAAAACGTCAGTTGAATGATTACAATTGTGTCCAAGGCTAATCTGACCAAAGATGGGTTTCAGTTGAACAAGCCTCGTAAAATTTATCAAAAAACCGATACACAAATGATTTAACCAAATTTACCCGCTGCCACATAATAGTTGTTGAAGCTTGAGATGGCATCAAAAACGCAATTTATGCCAGCAGGGTTAAAAAATGTGCCATGTTACCGTTTTTTGAGAAATGCATAAAAAATTGACTCAACATCGTCATTTACAAAGGGCGCCAAAGGGTGATATATATAAAATCACAACTAATATAATGTAAGTTATGAAATCAAACAATTTTATTTCGTTAAATCTACATTGTATTTAAACATAAAGTGACGCGTTTCGCTAACACAGTAGCTTTTTCAAACGAATGGAGGTATAATGAGAAACTTTCTATTCATACAGTGCCTTAATACTAAATTATACGGATATTTAACAATAAAATTATAATCTATTTACAAGGAAATGAAATGAATTTGTCTAAATATGGGATTAACTAAAGTATTTAACAAGTTTACCTGGAAACTCATTCACAACAATCCTACAAGAACCTTTCTAGGTAAAAAGGTTTAATAAGGGAGAATTGTTAATATCAAGTTGGTCGTTAAGAAGATTATCTGAATATTTGTTTTTATTTATCTCTAGGGCTTCTAGAAGATTTAATTTGAAGGATTTAGGTTCTAGATGCAAAATTTCAAAATTTGAATCGAAAGAGTGTTGGTTTGCTAATAAATGATTTGAATACCTAGTTGGAATCTAATTTTTGGTTGTCATAACTACGTTTGTGTTCTGACATTCTAGTTTTAAAATTCCTAAAAGTTCTTCCTATATAAATTTTATCACAGTCGTCATTACCACATTTTAATTTATAAACTCCTGATTTATTTAGTTTTGAAGATTTGGATTTGTTGTTTTTAATGAATTTGGATAAATTGTTGTCGGTTTTGAAGCAAATATTCAAGTCTAAAGTTTCTAAAAATGATTTTATTTTTAAGGATGGTATTCCAAAGTAAGTTAAGCTTTTAAATTGGTTATTTTTGTTTTTATCAGAAGGAAATACTTGTTCTAGAGTATGTTTTCGTATCTTTTTATTTATGATGTTGTCAATTAAATTTGGATCGTAATTATTATTAACCGCTATTTGTTTTATTATATTTAGTTCTTTATTGTAATTGTCAATATTCTATGGAACTGTTAAAAGTCTATGTATCATACTATTGAAAGCTGCTAAATGGGTGGACTGAACTATTATGAATTGTAATGTCTGTATGTGATGGTTTGTGAAATATAGAAAAGTCATATCTATTATTTATATTTGAAATTGTAAGATCTAGAAAGTTTATGGACTTATTTTGTTCAAATTCTACTGTAAATTTGATGTTTTTATGTATTGAGTTAATGTGAGTAATGAAGTTATCTAATTGTCTCGTAGTACCAGTGAAGCAGGCTAAAATGTCATCTACATATCGGTGCCAGTAAACAAATTTTTTACTAAGGGGGTGTTTATGAATTTTATTTTTTCACTTTTATCCATGAAAATTTCTGATAATAGGGGACTGAGAGGGTTGCCCATAATCAAACCCTCTTTACTGCTATAAACCTTTCCGTTGAAATGAAAATAATTTTGATTTAAACAAACTCTTAATAAATTTATAATATCAGACTGAATTATGGGATTAGTATTATTGTAAGTGAGCAAGTTATCAACAAGAGTGATAGTTTCACCAGGAGGTATACTAGGGAATAGATTTGTTACATCGAAAGATATGAATTTAGACAAGTGAGTTAGTTTTATATCTTGAATATTATTAATTAGTTCTGTTGAGTTTTTAATTTAAAATTGAGGTTTGAATGTGGTAATGACGACTGTGATAAAATTTATATAGGTAGAACTTTTAGGAATTTTAAAACTAGAATTTCAAAACACAAACGTAGTTATGACAACCAAAAATTAGATTCCAACTAGGTATTCAAATCATTTATTAGCAAACCAACACTCTTTCGATTCAAATTTTGAAATTTTGCAAATAGAAACTAAATCCTTCAAATTAAATCTTTTAGAAGCCCTAGAGATAAATAAAAACGAATATTCAAATAATCTTCTTAACGACCAACTTGATATTAACAATTCTCCATTATTAAACCTTTTTACGTAGAAAGTTTCCTGTAGGATGGTTGTGAATGAGTTTCCAGGTAAACTTGTTAAATACTTTAGTTAATCCCATATTTAGACAAATTCATTTCATTTCCTTGTAAATAGATTATAATTTTATTGTTAAATATCCGTATAATTTAGTATTAAGGCACTGTATAAATTGAAAATTTCTCATTATACCTCCATTCGTTTGAAAAAGCTACTGTGTTAGCGAAACGCGTCACAACTTTAAGGTTAAATACAATGTAGATTTAACAAAATAAAATTGTTTGATTTCATAACTTACTAGACCAGTGCCGAAGCCTTCAAAATCAGTAAAAAGTGAAAAAAAATAATAGTAGGATAAAACCCTTCAGAAAAGGAGGGGAATATAATATAATTGAGGGAAAAAATAAATTACGGGCGATCCGAGTTCGGGAAGTGGGAGGGGGTGAGTTTTCAAGGGTAAAAAATGGTTTATCTCGATTTCCGGCAAAACTACAAGTCCTACGAAAAAAAGTTGAATGGCAAAGTTGTGAGTAATAAAAAGCTCTACAACTTTTGTATCCACAATTTTCACACATAACCTCAAAATTTATGTGAAAAACTCAAATAACCAAGTTTTTGGTTTTTTATTTTTATCTTCTTCAAAAAAAATATTTTTTTTACGAAATTTTGTGTAAACTTACCTTATTATGTCCCAAATACACTGTAGTTTATTTGATTTTAAATAGACTTTTTTTTCACCCTATTTTGACTTAATATCAAAAAAGCACTCTAATTATAAATCGAAAATTCTCGCGTCAAAATATCAGCTTTTTTCAAAAAGTCGGTTGGCTTTTTTTTCGTTGAAATCTCTACTTTCTGATAGTCTGAAAAAAAATATACATCTCCATGGTAAATGTTCTCAGAAAATGCAAAAAATCAAAAAAACTCAAATTCGAAGTTTTTTTAATCACTTTGTACAATTTTGAGCTATTTATTAAAATTCACACTTCAATTACTCAAAAACGTAAGATTCCATGTTACATTGATAGACGAAAAAATTGCAAATCGAAATACACTAAAGTAACGTAACCTAAAAAATGGATTACAATTAATCAAGTCTATTTATAAATGTAAAAATGAGAAAATTACACTGAGTCAATCAAGGTTTCAAAAAAATCAATTGGCAAAAATTAAATCACCCTTCATTTTGGCAAACCTCTCACCCACTGAAGGAGCAGCAGAACAGCATTGTTACAGGGCATATTATCAGCTTCAAACTTGGTTAGGCAACGAATTGACAACAACAGATAGAAGCTGGAGGAAACATCAACGTGGCATTATGACCAAATTTACAGAAAAGGATTTAATTCCGGAAGTATTGCTCAAAGCTATTTGTAGTCGCTGTGAAGCTGTGTGTAACAGTTTGGAATATGGATACCGAAAACATGGTTTAAAATTCACAAATTTATGTAAAAATTGTCATGGTTCTGAAAATTGCTCCAATATGGAAGATAAAACCAACGAAGAAGTAAATGATTCAGATGAAATTGTGGATTAAGAACCAATACAGATTGGAAATAACATTGGAGACGAAAAAGGTGATGGTCTTGAAGATTTCGAAGATCAACTAGAGTTGGAAAGGTTTGTCGAGTCTAACGATGAAGAAATGCCATCAAAGAAACAAAAATTAACTGATAGGTGATTAGAATTCAAGATAGTGTATTTATAAATGTCAAGATTAACGTTTTTAAAATTATTATAATGTATTCAAAGTGAATTATCTAAATTCAATAGTACGATTTACATGTATATTCACATTTTATGAGATTTTCTATGACATGAATGTAATTCGAATTTAGTGGATAAACTTTTTAATTGACAAAATTGCAGCAATCACATTTTTTCGATGAAATTGTACAGTGATTAAAAAAAACTTCGAATTTGAGTTTTTTTCATTTTTTGCATTTTCTGAGAACATTCACCATGAAGATGTATATTTTTTTTCAGACTATCAGAAAGTAGAGATTTCAACGAACAAAAAGCCCACCGACTTTTTGAAAAAACCTGATATTTTGACGCGAGAATTTTCGATTTAAAATTATAGTGCTTTTTTGATATTGAGTCAAAATAGGGGGAAAAAAAATATTTCAAATCAAATAAATTACAGTGTATTTGGGACATAATAAGGTAAGTTTTCACGAAATTTCGTAAAAAAGATACTATTTTTGACAAAGATAAAAATAAAAAACCAAAAACTTGGCTATTTGAGTTTTTCACATAAATTTTAAGGTTATGTGTGAAAATTGTGAATACAAAAGTTGTAGAGCTTTTTATTACTAACAACTTTGCCATTTAACTTTTGTTCGTAGGACTTGTAGTTTTGCCGGAAATCGAGATAAACCATTTTTTACCCTTAAAACCCACCCCCTCCCACTTCCCGAACTCGGATCGCCCGTAATTTATTTTTTTCTTCAATTATATCATATTCCCCTCCTACTCTAATGGGTTTCATCCTACTATTATTTTTTTTTGTTTCAAAAATTATCGACCCTGGTCTACTATGGATCTACATCAAGTAAAAGCCTCATCTATTCATTAATATAATGTAGTTATCATTTCTTGACACCCTGTATACATTAAATTACTGAACAAGATATATTATAAATCAAATTCTTACCTTTCTTTAAAAACTCTGGTTTTTCATTTCCTTTCGAAATAGCTGCTAGTGATGCGAATGATAGATTCGGATCGGATTTTAGCACTACATCATCTGTTTCTTTAAGCTCGACTGTTGTAGAAACGTTAGTTTTATTGCCTTGCCCGAATAGAAAACCGGTTTTTCCATTGTCTTCCGTTGACTTTGCTCCAACATCGAAAATACTACCTAATTTTGTACTTTTATTATCATTAGTTCCAAAAATGCTCGGTGAATTGGAGCTCGTTACATTCTGTCCGAAAATGCTCGTTGAAGAGGAGCTCACGACGTTCTGTCCAAAAATATTCGGTGGCTTGGAGCTCGTAGTGTTTTGTCCAAAAATAGGAGTATTTGTTGAAGGCTGTGCAAAAATACTATTCGTTTTAAATTGATTATTATCGAAGTTGAATATACTTTTATTGCTATCTACCAATTTAATTTTATCGTCTATAGGTTTAGGCGTCGAGATAATTTCTTTCTTAGGTGTAGCATTTTCTGATTTGTTGGCTGGTGATCGGAAACTGTTACTAAAAGAAACGTTACTGACTGAAAAAAGATTGGACGTGGTCGAAGGCCAAGAAAAAGTTGAGGTAGTGGAAATGTCTTTCTGTGATGTATTTTTCGGAGATACTAAAACGGAAGGTTTCAAACGTACACCACTAGAATTATTTGAGTTTATAGATAGTGGAGTATCTTTTGAAACGTTATCATTTAAAGTAACTGGTGAAATTGAGGAGAAAAGGTTTTGTTTGGTAACAAATGTACTTTTTGGTGATGATTCTTCAACGAATAAGTCCTTTAAATATTCGTCGTCCTTTTTACACTGTTCGCAATCGCAATCAGGCAGTTGCTTGTAAGACATGAATTTTGGTGGAAGCCCCAATCTTATAGCTTCCTTTTCTTCTTCCGGTGATACCTCAGTTTCAAATACAATTTCAATTTCTTCTTTGCTTTGACTTTTTTTATCTAAAACAATAAATGAAGTAAATGTAGAGAAAGGATAAGATTGCGAATTTATTAAGATTTCAAGGTATCTACTCGGAATTTACATATTCTATGCATCCACCGCGACCCGAATATAACTTACGACAATTATTCAATGTGGTCTTGATTGAAAAATAATTAACCAAAAGTTTATTGGCGCAACAACTTTTTAAAATGAAGTTTGCAATAACCTGTTTTGATCAGAACTTTCTCTATCTGAGAAAGGAACGTTCCCGGGAGCACTCCTGTGATGCCTTTCGGCCGAAATATTATTTATTAATTATTTAAATTATCATTATGGTATTATTATGTTTAAAGACATAAATTCCCTTGAAGCTAACGTCGATATAGCATGAATCGTTTACATATATAAAAACAGAAAGGTCTCACGTAGGATGTCAAGTTCAGAGCGTGAAACAAACATAAACAGAATTGTTTTATATTTACAAAACGCTGAACTTGACTCGTCGTATAAATATGTTAAACGAAAGTGTTTTAGCATTCATATTCTGAAGACATTCATATTCTAAAGACATTCATATTCATATTGATATCAATTCAATTCAATTCATATTGATTCATGTATTCTATTCATCGTAATCCTTTTAATTAATATCCTAGTTAGTACTAGTAATAAGTGAGTTAATGTATAATAGTAAAGTAAGGTAATAAAGAGAACATGACCCAGTGATTCCAGTAGTTGTTTTTATTCCTGTGAGATGACACACCAAGTGACCAGCAACACCACCTAGTCAGAGGCCCTTCCACACTTCTAATGCACCAAGTATCCATAGTAGGATACATACATTACACTCCCATGAAAGATCACTTTCATTAACTCCCAGGGCCCAGATTCTTGAAACGAAGGATCTATGTTCTCATGAGAAAAGTGGGTGTCTTCTGATTTGATACATATGGTTAATGACCTTTAAACCCGCACGATAAGAACGCTTTCGACTATATACAATTTTAAATTATTTTGATATTCTTACCATCTTGTTGAATGCAAATCTCTCGTCCTAAAGCATTATCAATTGCTTTTTTAAAATCTTGAGTAATTTCTGCATTTTTAAATCTTACACAGAACAGTTGATTTACTATAATTTCTTCGGAGAAGTCGGCAGCAGTAAACATTAGAGATTTCTCATCTTTGAACTTGTAGTCGATGTTCTTTGTCAACAAATGATTCAAGCATATTTTCAATACTTGTATTCTTCGCATTACAACTCTAAAAAAAATATACATCATTTTATATTATATGAATATGGAAAATTTAAAATTTTCAATACAATTTCATTACATTTTTCAATTTAATATAATCAATTATTTGTGAAGTGGGAAGGTTTTGTATTTGTCCTAAAAATTCCTTATATAAAAATTGAGTGAGTGAATGTGACAGAATGATATTCAATTGTTTAGCCAGCAGTTAACAGCTTCAAACAGACAATACATCATATCATCAAAAGACTTTTTGATGACATTTCTAGATAATTCTAGATGTATGTCTTCTACCTACTTATTCTTTATGCACTTTTACAAAAGTGCAGAAATGTCGTTAAAAAATATAGAAATGCCACGGAAAAGTCGAGAACTGAACTATCAGGAGCAGGTGAAATGTATAAAAAATAACCAAAAAAAAATAATCAATGGTGTTTAGCATGGGAATTTTTTTATTTAAAAAAAAATGGGTTGAAAATTAGTTTGTCTAAAAAATTTAAACAAAATTTCGAACAGTCGAATTTTCAAGAAATATATTCAATTGATTGTTCTTTTTTGTGCTGCTCCATCTCAGATCACATTAACTGGTGTGAGCTGAGAGCAGCGAGAGCAAACAGTGGAAAAATAGGTTATTGTTGCTTTACAGTTTTGTCATTTTGGAGCTGAAGGTGAGGTTTATATTGCCTAATGAAATTTCATTCATATTTATTTGTTGTAACCATGTCTCGACTTATTATTTGTTGTTCTAGAAATGGTTTCACTATATTTTCTTGGCAACAAGGAAGTTGTGGATGACATTGCAAACGTTTTCTTGATATCCTATCTATGTGTGACGTGGCAGTGATTGTTTGATTCCATAGGCTCGCTTTAAGTACATTATCATTGCCGTTTCTAAATGAAGTCTAGGTTGTTATGTACCTTTTCTGAATTGTTAGTTAGAAATCAGAGCAGCATTTAGAAGAAAAATCATTTTTGTTCTTATGATCTATCATCGATGAAGTCACTAAATCTGACGTTTAATGTTAATAGGAGAAAAAAACAACTTTTTAAATACACCGAAGCTAAATATTATGGGGTAATTTATGAAAGCACAATATTAAATATACATTTAAGTAGTAGTAGTAGTAATTTTATTAGCAAATATTTACCTTAATGATCCATTGGATTTATTTTTCAATATTTTAATATCTCCCACGCCTCGCTCTTTCCATTCACCATCAATATATCTGAATAGTTTTGCTTTATGACAATATAAAACATCGTCATCTTCTTCGCCTGTCTTAACCTCTACTTTTTCAGGTAATGGGATAACCGGTTTAAAATAAATATTATCTTCTTCTTCTTCGACGTAACTACCTTTAATATCGAATAAATATAATAGCGATTGTCTAAATAATGGTTAGTTTTTCAAAATATGAGTTAATTAGTGAATTATATTTCAAAACGTTTCATAAATGCCATTCATTGGACCAAAACCCTTCTGCCGCGTCGCAAAATATACAAAGGAAAGGAGAAAATAGACGGCAAATGAATATCTAAAATAATAGGGAATCTCACCAGTACAGTGCATTAGAGGATATTCCCCAAAATGTATGGCAGAACTAATAAGCAAATTCAAGAACGAATTTGCTAACCGTGAAAGAACAATGTTAACACCTAAATACAGTAAACCACCACATTTTTATGGTTTACCAAAAATTCATAAACAAAACATACCATTACGACCAATTTGTAGCACTATTAATTCCCCATGCAGCAAATTATCAAATTATATATTAAAAATCATTGAACCCCTCGCAGGACAGACAGATTCATACATCAAAAATAGCAATCATTTTTTAGAAAACCTATCAGATTTAAAGTTCAACAAAAGCCATTATTTGGTGAGTTTGGATGTAGTTAGTCTCTTCACAAATGTACCGGTACAGAAAACAATAGAACTTGTCAAATCAAAATTAGAAATAAATCAAACCCTTACAGAAAGGACCAAATTGAGCGTAACAGCAATAATAGAATTATTAAAATTATGTATAACAAAAACATATTTTCAGTTCAATAATGATTTTTATGAACAGAATTTTGGTCTTGCCATGGGCTCTTGTCTCTCACCAATTTTGTCGAATATTTACATGGAACATTTTGAAGCCAAAATAGTGAATAATCAAAAATTAAAACCAATTGTCTGGTGGAGATATGTAGACGACAATTTAGCAATATGGCCTTATGACTTAGTATCTCTAAATGATTTTTTAATAAATATAAATGAAGGAGAAAAATCTATAAGATTTTGAAATTGAAAATAACAATTTTTTACCATTTTTGGATATTCTTATCAATAAAACACCTACAGGGTATGAAACAAGTGTTTATCGGAAGCCAACACACACTAATAGGTATTTGAATTTTGAATCGAATCATGCTATAAGCGTTAAAAAAGGGGTAGTAAAATCTTTATACGATAGGGCCAGAATCATTTGTTCTAATGATAATCATTTCACAAAGGAGAAAACTCTACTGAAAAATGTTTTAAATGCCAATAATTACCCGGCAGAATTTGTGAATAAAGAAATCAAGAATATAGAGAAAGACTCATTGTTAATACCCCATAATAATAACAATAATATTAATAATTCAGCTAACATAATTTTTAAAAACTTGACAATACCGTATGTTAGAGGTTTGTCAGAAAGAATTAAGAAAATCAAACATCAAACAATACTTTAAGATCTATCTTAACAAAAACGAAACCAAAAAATGAAGAACAATCTTCAAAAAATTGCATATATCAGATATCTTGTGAATGCGACAAATTCTATTTAGGTGAAACATCTAGACCATTGAGGGCCGGTTTATCAATAGCAATTTATCCGACAGTTAATGCTTAACTACCAGTTATTTTGGAAATGTCGATTTATCAACAACAGGATAACTTTATCCGGCAGATAAAATGTCAAATATTTATCTTTCAGTTTCAACTGGCGGATAGGTCGATATCTGGAGGTTAAGGTTTATTACATAACCTCACTTTATTCGGTAGAGTTGTTGTGTTTTGATTTCGTTGTGGTGTTGTGTCAAATTTACTTGGGTTTTGAGCAAAGTAAAAAATGGAAAGTACTAGTACTACTAAGAAGAGAGGATGCAATTTCACAGCTGAGGAGAGAAATTTGCTTCTAAAAATTGCAAATAAACATAAAAATGTAATAGAAAATAAAAAAACGGATGGGGCAACCTGGAGATCAAAAGAGGAGGCTTGGATGAGGGGTAAAGCAGCATTTCGACATTCAAGTGAATCCTCAATCAGTTCTAATATTGATAGAACAGTCTCTCTTGTCATCCTCTCTTGTCATACCACTTTTCGAAGTTGTCCACTCTTCCCCTAACTGTATAAGGCCTTCTTTCGTACTCAAGAACTTGCACAATATCCTCGTCCTCGACGCTATCCAGAATATAATCATTCGAAAAATTCATATTCATCAACAACTAAAAACTCTTCAAGAAAGAAAAATAAAAATACATAAACCTTTGGATAAACATTCACCAATAACCTAACAAAATGATTAATTCATGTGACGTGACCTTGTTCTAGTAACAACCAATGAGATTGCTTAAATTCATTCGTCAGCATTGCCAACTTTCTTTATCTGTTAGTTAACAAACTAGATAATAAAAACTAGTTGATAAACCGCTTCCAAACAAACTGGAACTTTATCTGCTGGTTACTTTTATCCGACGGATACTTAACTGACGGATAATATTGGCTATTGATAAACCGGGCCTGAAAGTCCGTATAAGTGAACATAAAAAATACATCAAAGATAGGGAGTTCTTTAAGTCAGGTATTTGTAAACATGTTTGGGAAGAGGGGCTTAAAATTCAATGGGATTCGACAAAAATAATATTGAAAGAGCCCAATAATAAAAGACGAAAAATCAAAGAAAGTGCTTTGATACAACTAAATGCAGATAAATGGGTAGCTAGTATTTCAGCCGAATGTAGTCAAATTTGGTTACCAATGTTAGAAAGAGAAATTTCCAATAATCAATTATCTTCGTTATCAGGATAGCATCATAAGTTTTTATCCAGGTTTTCTTATGATTTATCATTGGAATAGTTGTTAATCGATACACACTTCAAACTGTAGTATACATGTTTTGAAAACAAAAATAATCATACACAAAAAAGTAACAACAAACGCGTTTTATTAACAACATTTCCAAAATAAGCTAAAAAAAGCGCTATCCCAATAAAAACCGTTCCTGGAACGTGCACTTCACTGGATTCCATTTCTAGTAGACTATCATATCGTTGGAATGTCATAAAATAAAATATTTTATTTCACATTTTACCAAAGGTGTGATCTACTATGAATGGACCTTAATAAAATTTGACAACAAAGTTTTGTAGTCTTAAACTTCAAAATATTATTGATTGTCTAGTTGTCATATTTTTTCGTTGTGTCAGATAGGGACCAAAAATTTTTTTATCAATTTTATTGCTAGTTAATCTTGACAACGGTAGCTGGAACGCTACCGAAACGTCGAAATAAAAAATAAAAAACATTATTGTAGCAGGTCTTCATACCATTTTATTATTTCAGTTGCCCCAAGAATTGATCTGTTAATGTGTAATGTTCCCTTTCCTCGCAATTAATAATTTACTTGTTGAATGTGGAATTGAAGGATATTAATGTTCTAACGTTACTTGGGATGAAGGTTTACTACTTGCTCGAGGACGAGTTTAGGAACGTCCGTGGTATATAAACAGGATTTAATGGGCACGAAAAGTTAATGGGGTTTTTCCAACAAAGAAATAATAATAACTTACCATCTTCAGAATCATCATTACTCTTGTGATTCGGTTTTTTTAGGGGTTTCTGTTTAAATTCAAACTCTTGCTTTGTCGGTGATATCAACGAAAAACTGTTTTGACTGGGAGGCTTCTCGGCAGATTTAACACTTTCTAAAGGAGATTTAGTTTCTTCATTCGCTTTTATGGGAGTTACTTCTGTCTTGGGAATTCCGAACGTCCATTTTGAGGTTTGTACAGGTAGGATTGGATTAGTTAAATTATCATTTCCAATGAAGGTCAATTTTGTATTCGTAGGAATTCCAAATACAAATTTTTGTCCGGGTGGTTCTATATTTTTAACTGAAATAGAATTGTATACGGTCTTAACGGAAATTGAATAAAACTATTAAAAGGTAATCTAGGATTATTACCAGATGAACCTATTACATTGAAGAACAGGGATTGTATTACTACCGGGCATCTTATTCTATTCACCGTCTCATTTGATGATTTGATCCCAAGAAAATGATAATTTTTTGAGCGCTGCTCATACACTCTTTTTTCAATTTGATAGACATCAAAATATACAAAAGGTTATTCAATTTTTTATACATGAAAATAAGTACTATTACTAACCTGTTTCATCTTGCTGTAATCCAGTTTTACTACTTCCGCAAGCTACACATTTGGAAACATTTCCTCCATTTCTAATCAGGCACATTTGACATTCCCAGCATCCTGGTTTTATTTTAAATGCGTCCCCGAATCCTGGGGCAGTCACTGTCGGTTTTTCACTTGGTTTTTGAATACCTACAATAATTTGCCCTTCGTTAAGGTTAAGTTCTGCAAATTACGCGAGTTGAACAATGTCGCTCTCTTCATAACGTGTTTACGTACAACGTTTTATCTAATTCCGCGCTTTCATAATATTCAATAAAATCTTCAATTACAATGATAATATTGAAGTGGAATCAAATTGTGTTAGAAGTATTGTTACTATGATGTATTCTTCCAGAAAATTGACTTACTTTAAATAACTGTGTCCTGAATAATGTTTTCAATGTTTATAAATCATATAATACTATTGAATTGAAATAATGGGGTAATTGTCAGTTTAAATAATGAAATAATTGTCAGTTTTGACAGTACCTAATTAATAAATTATTCTTTGAAACATAAACAGTTACGTAAAGTTTTTACATAACTACTTTTCATAACTGATATATGAAGGTTATGAAAAATGTGACGTTACCTAACGTCAAGGAGTGACTTAAAGTGTCACATTTGATAGCGGAATTAGATAAAATTATTTGTATGTTGTAATACGGGACATTTGAAATGGCCAAAGAATGACACACACACACATTACACAATTATTTGCTTATTCTTCATTTTTTTAAATCTTCTCCAAGTGATGATGAACTTTTAGCCTATTTTTGTCAAAGATACAGGATACTGAGGGAGGAAGAGTTCCCGGAAAAGTGGAAGGTGGCCAGGGTGATCCTTGTGAAGAAGACAGGTAGGGATGGGAAGCGGGCGGGGGAATACAGGCCAATCAGCCTGCTGTGTGGATTGGGTAAATTGATGGAGGGGATAATAAAGGTTAGGATTGAGGAGGAATTTGATAGGAATGGGGGTTTTAGGGAAAACCAACATGGGTTTGTAGAAGGGAAGTCATGCATCTCAGCGCTGGGCTGGGTGGTGGACTTGGTGCAAAGGGCTAGGCAGGGTAACGGTAGAAATAAGAAATTGGCCCTGCTTGTGTTCTTCGACGTTGGGAACGCGTTCAACAGTGTCAGTAAACGGGCGGTGTTGAGCGCGTTGACATAGCTTGGAGTAGGGGAGGGGCTAGTTAATCTAGTAGAGGACTACCTGACGGGGCGTGCGATAGTGGACACTAGGGGGAGAAGGTATGGGACGGAGATTGGAGTGCCCCAGGGCTCGGTTCTGGGACCGACGCTTTGGAAGTGTGTGTTTGATGAAGTTTGTGGGATGGCATGTGAAGAAGGATGTGAGATTACGGTGTATGTGGACGATGTATGTCTGGTATGTACGGCGAAGGGAGAGGTGGAGATAGATAGAAAGGCGGAGAGGATGTGTAGGAAGATTGTGGAGAAGATAGAGCGGTGTGGACTGGAAGTGGCTGAGGATAAGACGGTGGGGCTACTGGTGAAGGGGCGGAGCAAGGCAAGGGAGGTGGGGGTGATGGTGGAGGGAAAGAAAATTAGGATGGAGGAAGCGGTGAAGTATCTGGGGGTGTGGTTGGATAGCCAATTATCCTTCAAAACCCATATGTTGAAGGCTGCACAGAAGGCAAAAGTAAGGGCAGCGTGGCTGGGAAGATTGATGGGTAATGTGAAAGGACCGGGAGAATGGAAGAGGAGGATAATTGGTAGAGCAGAGTATGCTGTATGGCGCGGAAGTGTGGGGTGAGAGGGCAGGGGTGAAAGCGAGGGTTAGACCACTCCTGCGGGTGCAGAGAGGAATACTTCTGAGGGTGGTGCAGGCGTACAGGAGAGTGGGTGGACTGGCAGCAGCAGTGCTGTCACGGTCCTATCCAATGGACTTGATTGCTAGAGCCAGACAGAAACGCTGGAGGGGTGCGAACAGAGAGGTAGTACAGGAATGGATGGATGAGGAAATGGAGAGAAGGTGGGATGAGTATGAGGGTGCGCTGAAAGGAGCAATCGGGAGTAGGAGAAATTGGGTGGACCGGAAATTTGGAGAGGTGAACTAAATCTTGACGCAGGTGCTCACAGGGCATGGGCCGAGAGTAGGTTGACTCCACAAGATTGGGAAAAGAAAAACTGGAGTGTGCGAGAGATGTGAAGTGGAGGATGATGTGGGACATGTGTTTAGATGTTGGAAGAATGAAAGAGTTTTGAAGAAGTTAGAAAATAAACTGGGTGAGGCGGTGTATTGGGAAAATATGTTGAGGGGCGAGGAGGAATGGATGGAGATAAGTGGCGTAGTAGAGAGCATGATTAGGGGAAGAGAAGGACTCGCTATAGCATGAGAGAGGTAGGAGTGATAGAAAGAAGAAGATGATGGAGAGTGTGTGAGGGACCGCCGCCCGTCTTGACGTATGCTAGGGTAGTGATTCTAAGGCGGGAGTAACGGCGAGTTTGAGGTGGGTTTGGTTGGTAGGCATCTCCGTGGGGATGAGTCCAACACTGTCTGGGTACTGTTTGAGAACCCAGTCGAACTATAACTGCCTGATCATGAAATAATTTAATAAGACAAATCCCAAGTTAGACATGAAAATTATCTATTTGATAACTCGTTAATTTGAATCAATTTCTATAATTTACTTTCGACAATGTAAATGTAATTTGCGGCTATTAATTAACAAATAAGTATTTATTTCGACCCAAGTTCCCATTTATCAAATTTCTTTCAATTTATTTTGGTCCTTAACATGAGTACTGTGAAAAAAAGGTCAAATAATACTTACCCTTCACATCTGTTAGTTGTGTTGCATCTTTCCTGGTAGTATTACATGCTGCACACTTACTGGTAACTCCATCATTTCTAATCATACAAGTTTGACATTCCCAAGAGCCAGGCTTCATTTTGAACGCGTCTCCAAATCCTTTAACATCGGGTATTTTGTTAGATTGTTTTGCATTGGCAGCATCGAAATTAAACGTTTCAACGGATTGATTCGTTTTCTTGGGCGTGTCAGGTTCCGTTGATGCACTATTTGCATGTAAATCTTGTTTATTAATATTTTCGACGACAACACTATTTTCGTCCATAGCATTCTTTGCTTTTTGTAGTGTTGACAAAAAGTCATTTGCGATTTGTTCGGTTTTGAAACGAGCAGTAAACATTTCCGTTACTATAACACCTTCTGAAAAATCTTGCGCTTGCCACACAACCGCTTTGGAATTGTTAGAATTGATTTTAAAAAGCATATCTTTGAGAACTCTATGATTGCAGCACACTTTATGTACTTGATCTCGTCTCATTAAAAGTCGAATAAATTCGTCTTTTAATACTTTGAGGGTTCCAATTCCTCTTTCTTTCCATTCGCTAACTTCTCCGCTTGTATCGAATCTGAACAGTTTTGCTCTTTCTTCAAATAGAACTTCTGAATTCTCTTCGCCAGTTTTAACGTCGATTAATTCAGGTAAATTTACAACAGGCTTAAATTCAGCTGTTGGAACGAATTCTTCAATTGGAGACGATCTACCTTCGTCTTGTTTTTTATCTTGAGGTGGAGTAGACGAAGTTAGGCTCAAGTTAGTGAATTTCGCATCAGTTTTTCCAAAATAGAATGTAGAAAACGGACTGTTTTTGGTCGTATCCTTCACCTCAGTTACTGTGGAAACAGCTTCAGTTTCTTTCGGTAAAAACGTTGGTGTACTAGTAAACACAAATCCTCCCATAAATGTACCATTATCTGAATTGGGTTTAATTCCTTTGTTTAATTCCACACATTTCTTCTGTTCGGGTGATTTTATATCGAGAGTAATATTGGGATTTTTGCTAGACTCTTTGGCAGATTTGAAAACTTCCGCAAATTTCGTAGCATCCTCTACAAATTTAAATTTAACGCACAACATTTCTGATTTTATCTCCCCATCTGAAAAATCTTGAGCAGCCCATGTAAACGTTTTTTCGCTGTTGCCTGTTGCATACAGTGTCATTTCTTTGGTTATAAAGTGATTAGCACATATTTTAAAGACCTGATCTCTTCTCATGAGAATTCTAGTTTTGTAATTATCTGGATTTTTTAAAATTTTCAGATTGCCCACACCTGGAACAAAATATATTTTAGTCCTTGCCTAAGAAATTACAATAACCTAATGTATTTAAACATTTGGAGTCAACTTAATGACAATAGTAAAACTGGTATGGTGGCCAAAGATAAAAACAATCCTCTGCTATGCTAAAACTAAGCAAGGTCCAAAGACTTACATGCATTGGCATTACAGGGGCAATGAGGACTACTCCTACAGCGGCGCTGGAGACAATGCTAGACCTTCCTCCGCTACATTGTGTCATAATGTGCGAAGCAAGGGCAGCACTAACCCGACTGGAAAAAGCATCAGACCATTACGTGGCACATGGGAGAGAACACACAGAGATAAGGCATGTGGATGATGACATTTTCAAAATGTCAACAGACCACATGACCACCAAATATATCTTTCGCATGTGCAAGGGCTAATAATATGAGAGCCTACAACAACAGGAAGATCAGGATCTACAGTGACAGTCAAGCCGCCCTTAAAGCATAGGGTGACATCTCGGCTAGTATGGGAATGCGGCGAAGAACTTAACTAAAATAAATTGTAGTTATTTTAAAAAGATGCAGCGTATTTCGATAAAAAAGGTGACAAATAATGATTCACGATTCTGTTTATACTGGATGGCCAGATACGAATGCAAAGTGCTGTACAGCCGGAAAACACCCTGAGTCGTTGTTTCTTTCTCTATTATCTACATATGAAAGTTATTGGATTTTGACACGTCGTAAATTTATATAAATTGCCATTAAAACTTGTCAACAGTAATTACACAAGTGGTGGTAATATTTTTGATAATTTTACTAGATGCACGAATCTTTGTTGCTATAGAAATAAAGAAGAGTGCTAAATAATCTATACCTCATTTAAAAACCAGGAGAAGTAATTTGAATTCAAGTTGACAATTATGTAGATTACTGATTGGTGAGATTCCGACCAGTTTCAAACACTACTTTTTAGCATTGACATCAGCTGATAAGTTTCATTTTTGATAGTTATGACAGATTAATATACTCAATTTCATCAACGCATCCGCTCTTGTTATTTTATTATTTTCACTTAGTTTCGTTGAAACTGTTCCTTCAAAATCTTAAGTAAGCAACTGTATCGAATATCTGCAATTATGGACCCTTCTACTTCAAGTACCAGCTCATCGCTTAGTCCGGTAAAACAATGTAAATGGTGAACTCATAGGTCATATAGGACCGTCAAAAATTAAATATCATATGTATAGTTTGGCAAGTTTATCTGTAGCTACGGGGCGTCGGTGAGAGGCGAGGAAAAACATGGCGTATATCTGTCAAACGTACAAATGGCGTACGGTACCTAGTTTACCAAGTAAAACTGAAATTACAAAGGTAACTGACAATAGAAACGCCACTGGATAAATCAATATCAGTCAATTGACGAAGTGAGAGGGAAGAACATACGCACGCGCTTGCCAATAAGAAGTCAGCTGGTCCATAAAAATCACCAATTATGTAATTCGGGGGTGTGGTCATTATGGTTTTCGTACAACGCTGCCAGAGCTTTGAGAAGCCCATAACAAATTTGGAAAAGTGTTATCTTTTAATATTCATGAATTGGAAAATAATGTTAATAGAATAAATCCAAGGAAACAAGCACATTATAAAATGAACGTTCAATCATATTTTTAATATTGTTAATAAAAAAAAGACCCATTTCTAATTATTATCACTACATAGTTAGCACTTCAGTTTTTTCATAGTTAAACGTGGCAATGTCGAATGGCTTCGACTGCATTCCTTTCACGGTTTCAGATAAACTTGCCAAAGTATACAATTTCTCTAGCAATTGGTAAGATTATTACTTTTAAATTAACATGGTATTGAATACTCAACATTTTTCCTACACCTAGGAGTAGTAAAGTCAACGGTTCGCCAACTATTACAGTGAACAAAATATTGGTGGAATACCAGGACTTTTGAAAAATTGTGATAAGTGAAGTAAAAATGCGGTTCGAAGAACAAAAAGTTATCTATATTGGATAAAATTTTGCAAGCTTTGAAACGAATTAATTTAAACTGTGTAATCCCTCGAAGAATTAAATGTATCATTTGAAAGATATCGTCAAAAGTAGAACATATAATAACAATATCTGCCTATGGAGGTTATAAGCTATCGAAGATTCAAAGCAATATAGAAAACGGGTTTAAGGGGCATCTACCAAATTCGACCTTGCACAATTATGCTTTGTATATTTTTTTGTTTCCCTACGTCCTCACGTTTAAGTTCACATAACGAAAATTTTATTAGAAATATGAAAGCTCCGCAACATGTAGGTAGCCAAGCGGATTTTGGTTCACGTACTACTCTATAAGCTTCGTCAATTCTGAATTGGGAGACCGCCGAGCGTTGTATCAACAATGGAACGGCACGCGACTACCGAAGCAGAGAGACAATGTCAGTCCATAGAAGGATAGAAAAGCGAGAGATGGATTTTTATCCGATATTTTAGTGGTAGCAACCGAATTTCAATAAGGAATTGTACGGTCATAAGTAATTTGAGGATTCTGAGATTTTTATATAGTATTTATAAAGCTTCAAATTAGACTTCTTATAAATTAGTTTTTCCATTTAATCCATATTTAATTGTTTACAAGGGCTCAAACTTTGCTTAATATGTGTAATTACCTCATGATTCGTATTTTTTTCAACAAAATTTTGTTAGCATTTCAAAGTTTTTATACGATGAGATTTCTAAGTTCAACATTAATCTACATGATACATTTTTTTCTTAATTTTCAATACATCCATTACCTCAAAATTCTTTGCCAAAAATACTTCGATATTTTGTCAAATCGCTGCCGATAAGGAGTTAAAAATTACAAATAATGGTTATGATATTAAAATGCATTTTACCTCTTTCTTTCCATTCTTTCACTCCATTGACGTTTACGAGCCTAAATAATTTTGCACGCCCGCAAAACAGTTCAGTTTCACATTCTTCGCCGGTATTGACAGGAACTTCATCAGGTAGGGGAATGACAGGTTTAAAGTCCACGTTCGGTTCATGATCTTCTGGAGAATAATTCGATAGGTCACTCTTGTTCAAACTGTCACTAGGTTCAATATGACGTTTCTCTTGATCTGCTATCGGAAGTTTCAATTTTTCGTTAGATCTAATCGAAAAATCTGGCTGATTGGATGTAGTTGTAGCTTTTAAGAAATTAGATTTAATATGTTGCGGAGGTATAGTGACTGATAATACAGGTTGGGAAGTTATAGTGTTCTCAGTTGGTAGTGGATCGGATGTTGTTATGACAACATTTACCGGAGGTACTTTTCCGAAAGTAGGAATTTTTGGTGAAGAGCCAGATGGCAATTTAAAACTTGTAGCAAGTGTAGTAGAACATTTTGGTAATTCTTTTTGTTGAGTTGGTTGTGACACTACAGGAGGTAACGCTTGGACATTCAATGTGTCCAATC
Organism: Galerucella tenella; assembly: GCA_910591685.1. Lineage (NCBI taxonomy): Eukaryota > Metazoa > Arthropoda > Insecta > Coleoptera > Chrysomelidae > Galerucella > Galerucella tenella. The sequence goes on from CAJUYH010000727.1 coordinate 48,129, forward strand.
CTAAATTGAGAGAAGCAGATGATTGACTTGACAATAAATGATGACCAGCTGAAGATACCGTTACATTCGTGGACTGCTGCTGGTCTGGTAGAAATGGTAGAGATCCTGAAATACAAAAAACAGGTTGTCAAAGTTTGATATTAAAATACAAAAGTGAATGGTAGTCTTACTACTAAAATTTCGGGCTTCCCAGTAAGAATGTGTTGGAAATAGATTTATCCACACAACAATAATAAGTGAAGCAAAGAAAACCAATTTATGGTAGAGCAGTATTTATTGGTATTTAGGTAACTGAAATATCACAAAGATCCTTAGATGCAAATTTTATAAGAATCAACGAGACTGGTCAGAATATGAAAAAGTACAAGCAAAAATACAATAAAGCATTCTGGCTACAGTGTTTCCTTAGACATTGTCAGAAAGACTCGAAAAAAATTCATCTTATATTAATTGAGATTAGCGCTGGGACATATAAATCTGCCTTCGCTAACTAAATACGTTTGAAAAAATCAACAAGTTATTTCAAATTTGTGTATAAAATTACCTGGTTGTGCTAAATTGAGTCCTGCATATGTATACGGCAAACCCGGATACATTCCTGGATACAACATTGCAGGTGCATATGCAGCTACTTGATTAGGAGTTGGTATTTTATTGGTTTGGTAGTTGGGAAAAGATCCAGGTACGATAGGAGGGTAAGAACCAATGTTCGATGGGAGATTATAATCAACTCCATAATCTGGATCAAGTACATATAAATCTTCATCACTCAACTGATTTTTCGTATCATGTTTTTTGATTTCCATTATTTCTTTTTTCATTTCCTACAGAATACAAATTCAATTAGGTATTTCATTTCATGAGATATTAACAAACATTGCAAGTAGAACAGTCACTTCGAGTATACATAATATTTTTCCAATACCTGCTACCTAAGTTTCCTTACTATCGTGTTACAAAGTTCACATATTTTTAAGCAATCACCTAGCAAAATGTACTCATTAATATGGTATGAAATTGCATTACCTGTACAATGTCTACAACATTTTGGAAATCTCCAACGGAATTCTTGATATCATGTACAGATTTCGAAACCTCTTTGAATCCTTCTACATCTTTTTTAATCAATTTCAATTCATTAACGATCACATTAAGTTTTTCCAACAGATTGTTGTGTTCTTCGGTCATCTGCTTATTATGTTCGGACACTAACGTGAAAATGGCGTCTCTTGATGTCATCATTTGTCGAATTTGTGCATCTAATCGTTCTGGACTAGGTCTCGCTTCTTGACGTGTCACATTAAGACGTAGTGGAGTAGACTGATTGAGAGGACCGAGTTTTGTTATATAACCGGTGCCTTCGTTTGTATAAGTTGAATTTGTCAAATACTCTTCACTAATACTAACATCAAACGAGCGATTTTCCTCTGAGAAAATGTCACGGTTGCATCCCATTTCAATATTGGACAGCATTCTTTCTATTTTATCAATTTCTTTGCCCAGTTGACAATTTAAAGGATGCGATGGATTAACTGAAGGTTCTCGAAGGCGATCCAACGTTAAATACAAACAATCTCTAGCTTTGGTTAAAGCGAGGGTAATGTCATTTTTTATTTCTCCGGTCAAGTTTTCACTGCCATTTTTGTTCAGTTTACTGAATGCAAATTGTTTATAAATCTCGAATTGATAAAAGCTTGCGTAAGGATCTTTTAATTGCTCGAACATATTTAAAGCTTCATCGTATGATTTTTTGTTCATCAACTGGGTAGCAATAAAAAGTTTTCCTTTGGCAATGAAAGAATTCGCTTCAGTGGCAGTGAGTTCATTAGAGTCGGAATCAAATAGTCTGTTTTGTACATATGAAATTTTTTGATTGTTTGCTATTTTTTCGAGAAGTGGTAAAGCAGTTTTCCAATACAATTCGGCTCTAGCAATAGTATAGTCTATTTCCGATTGTCTAGTAAGTCTCGACGAACGTTCTTTAAATACATTTGCTAGATTTACCAAAGTTCTTACATCCAAACCATGGTGACCAACACATCTAACGGTTTCAATGCCTTTTATCAATATTAATCTAATATCAGCCAAATGACTACTCGCCATATTTTTATACATTTTATAAACAGACTCTATGAATACACATTGTTTGGTTGATGCTAAATTTTCTGTTATTGAAGCTGGTAGTAAGTTGTAGTAAGCTAGTTTATTGTCGTTCAATTTGGACTTTGCACTGAACGTAGCACAATAAATGAACGCATAAACATCAAGCAAATTTAAGGACTCCGCAGAGCAATTAGTCAAGTTCTTAATCGAGTACTGCATACCTTCAAAAGTTATAAGATTCATGTCAGAAAGGTTACTATTCAAAAATATCCAAACGTAGTGATGTAACGAATCAGGAAATGATAATTGAGCAACTTCATCATACTTCAACAGGTCTGAAATAATTGGTAGTTTTAAAATTGGTTCTAAAGATGGAGTATTTACAACGAAAAAACTGCTTGTTATCTTATTATGTTGTTCTCTTTTTATGAAAATCTTTTTGTATAATTGTTCTCTCCATAATCCGGATGAATATTGTTCTGCCTTTTCAAGCAAAACAGATTTGTTATCTTTTGCAATTGATAATATGATATGACCCACTTGAGAGCATCTGAAACAGGCTGCTTTATACAAACGTTGAACCATTTTCTTAGTTTTTTGATGAGACTGTGTAAACCAGACGCTTTGTATATCTGGTGGAGATGAATAAGCAGTGAACAAAGCTGGCAATACTATATGTGAAGCTTCTTTAAATTGTATGATGTCTCTTTTAGCTTGTTTCAAAATTAGTGTTGAAATGTGAAAGTGCAGCTGGGTGTGATAATGCATTATAAATGTCGAGATTAATTGACTGTCGGTGCTATGATTGATGTTTTCGGCTGCTTTATATAACGTTTGATCAAAATTAAACAAAGCTGTTAAATAATCTGACGAGCTCTTGTAATTATTTCGATCATCTAAACGTAACGCAACTAATCTTTCCATCACTGAAACTAGGAGTAACCAAAATTCCCATGTTAACTCCGATTTAAGAGAAGCATCTTTTTGGAAACGCATTAAAATTTCAGCGAAATTTTCATACCAACTAACACTCTGTTGGAAATTATCAAAGTCTTTGTATTCAATTATCATTGCATGTTCATATGCTTCTTTTATCATATTATTTTGAATGAAGTGTTTAAGTAATCTAATTCTTAAATTGATATCGGTAGGTCGAATTTCTAATTCTTTCAATAGCAACTGTGATACTTCATGAGGATTTTCATGATTGATTGTTATCAATCTCTCTTTCAAGCTATAAACAGCTGGGTTACTTGGATCAAATGATTGTGCTAGTTCACAAAAGTATCTAGCACCTGATAGGTCGAGTTCAATGTTGTCAGATGACATTATTTCACAAACTGAAACAAAAATAAATTGAAATATTAATTCAATTTCATTTGAGCATAATATAGATAGATAAATAGTTTATTTAGCAATAATGCTATTACAAACAAAATATTTAAGAAAAAAATGACAAAAATTAAAACCAATTGTCTGGTGGAGATATGTAGACGACATTTTTGCAATATGGCCTCATGATTTAATATCTCTTAATGATTTTTAAAAAAATATAAATGAAGGAGAGGAATCTATAAAATTTGAAATTGAAAATAACAATTTTTTGCCATTTTTAGATATTCTTATTAATAAAACATCTACAGGGTATGAAACGAGTGTATACCACAAACCAACACACACTAATAGATATTTGAATTTTGACTCTAATCATTCTATAAGCGTTAAAAAAGGGATAGTAAAATCTTTATACGATAGGGCCAGAATCATTTGTTCTAGTGATGATCAATTTACAAAGGAGAAAACTTTTTTAAAAGAGGTTTTAAATAACAATAATTACCCTGCAGAATTTGTAAATAAGGAGATTAAGCATATAGAGAGGGGCTCATTGTTAATACCCCATAACAATAATATTAATAATTCAGCTAACATAATTTTTAGGAACTTGACAATACCGTATGTTAAGGGTTTATCGGAAAGAATTAAGAAAATTGGTAACCAATTCAATATTAGAACTAGTTTTAAATCGAATAATACATTGAGATCAATACTAACAAAAACGAAACCAAAGAATGAAGAACAATCTTCAAAAAACTGCATATATCAAATTTGAATTCAAATAATCACATCCTATTCAAAATTAGAAAAAATATTGTGTGAAACACTATTTTTCGTAATTCGCGTTATTTTGCTCGTTACGAAAAATAGTGATTTTCCCAATTGTTTGCACAGATAACTATTGTAACTACATACTAACCTTTAATTACTAGATTATTTTGTTTAGGATCTATCTGCAGGCTCGTTTTATATGCATCCAAAGCAGAATCTAATTTTCCGAGTTTTTCTAAAGATTTTCCAAGTAAATGATGTCCTTCTGCAGACTTTGGTTTAGTTAAAATGTATGAAGAAATGTATCGATATGCCTGCTCATAGTCTCCTACACTTAAGTAGAGTTTTGCAAAGGAAAAACATCTCAAATTCCTCTGAAAAAATAATAAACAGTGAAACAATCTAGAAAATACACATAAGTACTTAAAGTACTGTCAAGATACAGATTTTTTTATCAATATACATGTTTACATCTGATATGAATACATCTCAATATCTGGGCAACATTGCATATGGCTATGAATACCTATTTGACAGGTATTGAATTAGTTAAACAGTTTTCTGAAGTTAACTCTCCTGAAATTTGTGCTTTCACTTTATTTTCAAAGTGGAAAGATTTCTAAATCACATCACTAAAACTTTTGGACACATTAGTCTGACATCACAAGAGATATCTCCCTAAACAAATCGAGAACGTGTGTAAATTACCATAGATTTTTAGTCTGAAGTTCATTGTTAATCTCGTTATAAATAACGGTCCATTATGTAGTTTGAAAAGAGAGGGATTAGTTTAAGAGCTCTTTCCAAGAAAATCTAAGAAGTTGCAACATTTTTAAATAGCTTAAATGTGCTATAAAACCATCAGAAAAAGTCGGAAATCAAATTATTCTGTTACAAACAACCGATATAACGAATTAAAAATGCATATGAGTTCAAATCATACAGACATGAAAATAATAATTTTCATTTATACTCAAATAAATGAGCTACCACAGAGGATGTAGATGTCAATTACTCATCCACAACTACCTTTGTTTTTGAGGACCAGTGTGGCATCTGGACTAAGGTTTGGAAATTGTTGGCTATCCAGCAGTCAAGGTATGAAAAGTTCAAGTTTCAATCTACAATTTGTAGGTTTTCATCCATTCATTCATTAGTGTTGTGCCCAACAGCACAGGCACTTGAAGCGAATTTTGTACTACAAGGTATCATAAAAACTATTCATTCAAAATCTGATTAATCAATTTGACTTTAGTAATTTTTAAGTTGTGATCACTATAAGTGATTCAAAAGTTGAAGTGTGAATACAAACAAATTATTTTATTTTTCAATCAAATTTCAATGTTGCAGATGACATTGATTTTTCCGAAAAATCTAAGCTAGTTCTGGTCACTAACAGTACTACTACTTATACAAGTTTTTGATATAAGGTTTACGGTTTCATGATATATCATCAAATTGAAATTGGTTAACCGATGGTACCTACCTATGAGTAAAAAACTTTAGATACTTCAACTATTTTTCATTCAAGTAGCAACATGGGATAGTTTATCAAATAAGAAATAAAAACTACAATTGCTGCTTATATCAAGATTATAATTCCAGCATAACAGTTATATTTTTGTAGTTTCCAGAAAATAAATTTGCTTACCTCAGTCTCGTTGTTTACTTTTTTTAAACAATTCTGAACATGGCGATCAACTTCAGATTTATTTTTAAACATTTTGGAATAAATATAATTTTAACCTTTCACATAAACTTGGGAACCGATGGCTTCTCCAAAAAATAATTCGTAGATAAATTATTTCAAAACGATTACACATATGAAAACAGTCAAAAATTCAACCTATGGAGGCTATCCACAATACTTCAAACCGCTAAAATTGACTTTTGACGCATAGCATAGGGGCAGTGCTGCCAGACGTGAGGAAAGAAATTATCGAGCAGCGTTGACAAAATTATCGGATTTTTCAATTCATGCAAGAGAAAATTAAAACTAAGATTAATTTAAAAGTAAAACCAAGAAGATAAAACCTTGTTATTTTTCAATTTAAATCTCAATTTCTTAGTTTCTTGCATGAGCATGTGCGTGTAATGTAGATGCAACGAAATTACCGTAAATTCGTACTTTATATGTTCAATTTTGTGTCAGTGACAAGTTTAAAACAGTCAACTCAACTGTCATCAATTCTGAGGTAATATTCTCATATAACCAGAGATATTATGGAAGAGGTTATGTCATTTTATTTTTTGTTTTCATTACAGATCAAAGAGAAAATAAGTCGGTATTAACGATTTAAAAACATTTAGTCATATCAAATAGAAGGTTGAAGGCTGCTTGGACGCATGCGCACCTCAACTACTAAATTTGACGTGGTGGGTGGAATCTGCCGGGAAAATGCTCTCGAAGCCATAGAACTCTATACTACGGAGTATAGAGTTCTATGCTCGTAGCATAGAGATGGGAGAGTCGAGTCTGACTTTGGTCCGTAATCGATTTTTTTCTGAAAACTTACGATCCTCGGCATTCGTTTCACACTTAAAATCATTGTTTTAAAAAAAAGAGGTTGACATAGGGGTGACATTACGTTCCTAAAAACTAGCGATCGCTTTTAAGCGACGTTGCCTGGATTTTACATTTTATATTTTGGCAAGGAAAGATAGAAAATACGTAGGCGACACTCACATTATGGGTATCAGAAACTAGAACTATTTGTCTTTGTCGCTAAAAAAACACCAAATTTGGTGAACGGAATGTGTATATCGACGAGATCGATTCAAGACTACTCGCTAGTGTGAACCACAGTTCTGTGGTGTGAACAAAATGCCACCCAAGGTCATTTTAAATTAGACAATTTCTTGTGCAATATTTAGTTCAAGTTCTGGAACAATTCAAATTATTAGGTCTAAAATTAAAAATTGTCTACCCTGTCAAATTGTAGAAAAAATAGAACCGGTTCTATTTTCTTAACAATTTGATTTGTTGTTTGTGTTCCTGTTTCCTGTTCCTGTTTCACCATAGAGATAGCCACAGATCCATTCTTTCACCCGCACTTTGATTCATTAAAAAATATTGATTTTCACGCGAGTTATTAAAAAATTAGTAATTTACTTGGGAACGTCATGCCCTCAGAGCGTGCTCTCTATAAGCCGGCCTGGAGCTCAATTTTGGGTCGGCGTTCAGGCCATTTATCTCGAAAACTATCCAATTTTCCGAAAAAATGCTAGGGATCATATTTGTGGGCAAGGAACTGCTCTTTATTTTTCGTCTGAACAAAAATTCTCCAGTGGTCAAATCTCGGCAGATATCGTGGGAAAACGGATTTTCTGGAATTTCAGAGCCATTTTCCCTCCCTTCCACAATGTTAAGGTACCTGACATTTTGGGAATTTAATGTGCCTACCATAACCTGCAAATTAAAAAAAAATTGCTCTTGCTGGACCAGTTGCCCAAGTTGACACCTTCGTTTACTGGACTACTAGGGGTGAGCCACAATAGACCTAACGAAGGTCGCAGTGGAGGTAGCGAGAAGGCCCCACTCACATAGAACCTAATCTAACCTAACCCATTGCTTCTTTGAGATAGCTGAGGTGGAAAAGGTCATACCGTTCAGTTGCATCCTTCACCGACAGCCAAGCTTCACTGAAGGCGCTTAATTCCATAGAGATCAAATACATCGGTGCCTCAAACGCACTTGGAGACCATTACAAGGTCGTGGTAGCCTGGGTACCAGGACACGAGGGTTATGAGGGCAACGAATTGGTGGATAAAATGCATTTCATTGGATCTGTACCCTTCTGTGGCATCGCAAAGTCGACAATAAATACGTCCCGAAGGATGTGGGTGGTAAAAATCGAGAGATGTAGGTAGCAGAAATCTCTAGAATGGAGAGTGATATCACCAGGACATTGACAAGCGAAACAGCTAGTTTATTACAGGGAAACCTAATGAGCAGGGATGGAAAAACTGTCAAAACCGTAGTAGGTATGTTAACAGCGCACTGTAAGCTTAACGGGCACTCAGAGCTAATTGGGTTGACAGACGAAACAATGTGCAGATTATGACATCTATAAGAGGAAACTGCAGAGAGCACACTATATCATTGCGACTGCCTGGCGAATGTGCGGGTTCTTGTACTGGGCGATAAGAAGCCACCGGCAGGAAGTTATATGAAAGATTCAGTCTCGAGGCTGATTGGCAACTTAAAAATGATCGAGCTGGAGAATTCAGAGGACCACAATAGCTTTGGAAGTCGCAATGGAATAGGTCGATTCACCACTTCATCAAATCTATCTATCTAGCACCCAAAATATAATATCTGCCACACAAAATAATATCAGGAACATTATTGAAAACATTCCGCAAGAAATGTTAGAAAATTCATTTGAAAATTTAAAATTTCTTTACAGTTATGCATAAACGAAGAGGGTAGGCATATGCAGCATTTATTGTAACTTTTTTGTTCTTCCTCCTTCATATGTATTGAATAATGTTATCACGTTTTCTTACTAAATAAACTGTTTGTCAAATTTCTTGGCAATTATTCACGTAATTAAAAAAGTTATACTACATGAAACCTCGAATATCTTTGTTGTTATGAAACAAAAGATAGAAAACTATACATTTTTGGAAAGGGGAATGATTGCTCTTTCGAACGAGATCAAAAATTTTAGGGTGTTCCATTTAAAATAATACATATTTTCCCATTTGAATTTGACTAACATTAGTAAAACACCCTGTGTTGATGGGAAGAAATGCCAGCCAAGACCTAAAAAAATCTCTTCGATAAACTAGTGAAAACCCCATCTCTTTGGAGCAATTAATAAGCTGGGCATTTATGTTTAAAATCAGCCACTCTTATTTGGGACACCCTGTACATTCATGCTAATGTAGCCGACGTCTACATTTGGTATAGCACCGCCAATGACGATCAATCGTATTAATAGAATATAATTTTATTTGCAGGGATTAATTAAATAAAACTGAATACATTTCACAAAATTGTTCCTTTATACTAGTTTATACAGTGTTAAATATACATAATTTGGTATTGTACACTTCATATACTTACACCAAAATGTTTTCTGAATAACGATAATTTAAAACAAAAAGATTTTCAGATCAAATGAATAGTTTTTAATCAAAAGTGAATCTGTTGAACATATTATGAGTCTAGCTCTCGAATTGTGTAATACATACAAAATATATAGACCTGTCGCAATTTTTTTATTGAACTAAAAAAAAAGTCAACGGAAATTACAAAGATTTAAAAAGGATTACCTATTTTAAGATGAAAAAATAATTAAATTATAATGGGCCTTTTCAGTAAATGCTTATATCTTAAAACAAATATTTTATTTAAAAGCTTACTGATAATTTTTCACTTTGTGCAACTTTGATTCGAATATAAATGTCACAAAGCTAAATAAAAAGTTAAACAAATATTAGGGTAATTTGAACACGCGTTTGACCTTGGGCCAAGTGACGTCATAAGGTCTGGAGTTATGTTGGCAGTATTTGTCAGAATGGCTGGCCAGATGCTGCTACGGTTACGGCCGAGGCCAAAATATCTAACGAAGAAGCAAATGTTCCTCGTTTTGGTCAAATACTTTTGAGCTTTCGCTTTATTTGGAACCATAATTTTCGTCTGTTTTATATATTGTTATTTTATATTGTTATTTTAACAAAAACAAATAATCCAAAATGAAAGAGAATTCAATTTCGATGTTACATGAGATGTCAAAATCAAAAACCAGGAAAGCAAACTTTACAAATCCTATGGAATCAACGGTCTGTCTTTTTCAAGGTCGTAGGCTCTTTGACGTCACGAGGGATGAAGGAGTGACGTCACGTTCAAACCGCGCGCTGCTTTCCGTACTTTTGATAATTTTTTTAGGATAGAAATCAAGCTCCAAAAAAAAATAAAAAAATAGGGGGACATTTTTTCATAAAATACTTTAATTTAAACCAATAAAAAAAAATTACTGAAAAGGCCCATTACTGGTAATATTCGTGGAAGTACCTCATAACCGAAATTTCCTTTTTCAATCATCAAAAATGTGGAACCCCAAAAACGATGGACAATGCTAAATGCTATTACTACCTCACGAGATGTAATCAAACAGAACATTCAGTGAAAGTATGTACATTAGTTCAAAATATGTCGTTGGCTTCTAGTGCCGTAAATAATTATACCTAATCTATATAGGTATATTGTAGTCAAAAGCCAACGGTATATTTGCAACATTACTATATAAAACATAATATATTTCTGAAATGGAGAAATGAGATCAGTTAGGTTATTACAGATAGCTAATGTATCCAAAAATTTCACCACTAAGAGGGGATTGAAGCAAGGAGACCC